>LTAE01000254.1:0-55964 GCA_001647135.1 Pontederia paniculata | reverse complement strand
AGTTGCCACAGGAGAGGTAAATGTTTGCAGTCCTATTCCCATAGCTTATATTTCTCATGAGTCATGATGGTGTTCTTACTTGTTTGCTGCTAACTATTACATGAAAAGGCCCCAAACCTGTTCGGATTACAGCTGAAGGCTTTCGTTTTCCTTGGATTTGTAGGATGTTGCTGCCAAGATACTTTCCTTTTCTCAAAAGGGTCCAAGGGCTATCTGTATACTCTCTGCAAATGGTGCTATTTTTAATCTTGGGTGGCACCCTGACATATGAGGTACCAGCGAACAACAATTAATCCCCCCTCTCTGTCTTGCTCTTCTTACTTTGCTTGTAGTGTTAGCTTCTTTTTCTTTTGTTTTCCTTCGGGTTTCTATGGTATAGACGTATAGTTTCTTTGCTCCATATGATAATGCAAACTGTTCTTTTAGCTCATAGGATATGCTGCAAAAACACTCTAAATTTTGATCTGTCAGACTTGTCAACTGTGAGCTATTTGTGGTTATTTACTCATAATTCTCTGAAGTTATGGCATCACTAGTTAAGCGTTCCGTCCGGAGAGAATTCTGAATATAGTAGTCCAAAGCACTGAGGCACTAAACAAGAAACAATAGATTTATATTTGAGTTCATAGAACAGCCTCTCTCCTCTAGGGCATTCACGCCGCATTGCAGTCCGACACCGACGGCACCGGTGTCGATGTGTCGTTGATCGCTACTTACGGAAAACACCATCCTCGGCGCTCTGCCAAGCACCCTACGCGTCGCCTCCCTGCGTCGCCACGCCACCGCACTGCCGCACTTGCCGCTCTCCCTGCATCGCCACGCCCCCCGTGCTGCCACACTCCATGCGTCGCCACGCCACCGCGCTGTCGCAATCTCTGCTTCGCCATGCCACCATGTTGCCGCACTCCCTGCGTCGCCACGCCACTGCGCTGCCGCTCTCCCTGCGTCGCCACGCCACCGTGTTGCTGCAGTCCTTGCTTCGAAACGCCACCACACTGCCGCTCTCCCGGTGTCACCAAGCCACCGCGCTGCCGCACTCCTTGCTTCGCCACGCCACCGCGCTATCGTACTCCTGTGTCGCTACTTCCGCAAACATATTGCTACAACTCGGTACAAGAGGTAAGAAAAATAAAGTTAATGTCATGTGTGTTGGTTTTGAAAAATAAAGTTAATGTCATATTCTTAATAAACTGCTCCCTCTAAAAAAAAAAGTTTATTTCAGAGATTACAGGTTCATAGGTAACAATTTCATTGATGTTACCTCTTTGGAAAGCTCCTTATGTATTCATGTAGCTTTGATGCTTCTCGTCTCATGAACTTGTATTTACTCAAAATATAATTCATGACCTTGTTTGACATGAAATAAGTTTCTCTCTCTTGTTTTGCGAAACTTTCTTCGGATTTGTGCTCAATTGAGTTGAATTGTAATGATGTCCAGATTTGAAACCTGACCTCATCAGGAATTTGTTTGACTTGGACAGCAATCATCATCGTATATTCTTTTTCTCTCTCTTGTTTTGCGAAACTTTCTTCGGATTTGTGCTCAATTGAGTTGAATTGTAATGATGTCCAGATTTGAAACCTGACCTCATCAGGAATTTGTTTGACTTGGACAGCAATCATCATCGTATATTCTTAAACTTGGGAGTTGAGTTGCAATTATGCAAATATTTATAGGAAAAATATTGAATAATGATTTGGCAAGAATCAACTAATAACTTTGTTCTACCATGATTTGAACTTTTAATCCTTTGGGATGATACCCACTTGAACACTATCTACCTAGACGTAAGTGGGATCTTTGTGCAACCATTTTAGGTGAGGGAGGAAAGAATTGTGTGTTATCGTGATTTTTGTCACTATAGCCACCACTATGCATCTCTACCAGCATTGCCCAACTATGTGAGATCGTGCACATTGACATCAAGTTCAAGTGTGTTATGGAGAACTTTTGGTCATGATTCCTGAATCCATTAGTTTGTTCATAGAAATTAAGGCCACCAATTCAGCAGCAAAAAAAACACTAAATGAAAAATAGTGCTATGATATATGATGGTCAAGAAAAGGACTATTCATTTGGGTCCAAAATGGAAGTGACACTATAACTTTGTCAAAAATGTTTAGGCACTTCAGTCAAATGATGAGACCACAAATTTTAAGTCTGTTTGATTTTTGTTAAGACTTCAGAATTGAGACCAAGTGAACATTCAGAATATGTGCATAATGACTGTACTAACTCCACTAAGAGATTTTTACTTGAGATTATGTTAATTAAATTGGTTTAAGATAGAGTTTGAACTGTGAATCATCTCCAATTTCTTCCATGAGCTTCATGACTAGGACAGCTCAGTATTCAGCATGTCTTTCTGAATTCTTCTATATTAGAAAAGTTGTCAATTTGGGTGTCTGAACATGTGATGCTATTGCCCTCAGGAGGTCCAGAGAAGCTGGATCCTTTTCTTTATTATTTATTCTTGAGGTTTCTGATTCATATGTGATCGAAATCTTTTCCAGAAGATTTGCAGTAGTTTCATTTAGTTACAGAAGAAAATACCCACAGTTCACATAAATTGAAAGTGAAACAGTGTTCGATTCATGTTCCATGTGTCATGGATCATGCTATATCCAATTTCTCCATTAGGATATGAGTCTTCAGAAACTTGGCTAAATTATGGTGAATGCTTAGATCCATCCAGTACATGTTAGTTATGTAGGTTGCAGGGAAGGACATGGACCTGGTGTGCTCATTAGCATTTCCCTGTATGTTTACTTACAGTTCTTGTAGCTTCTAGCTGTGATTTAGGATTGTTGTGCCTAAAGTCTAAAAGCAATTCATCATCATTAGTTTCCTTTGTGGAGGCTTCACTTGTCAAAAAAAAATTAAAAGTGAAGAAAGTAAGGTTCATTCCAGTGCACATGTACTAACAAATGCCACCATCCATATTTGACCACTAAAACAAAGATAATATTATAAATATAAAGAAAGCCAAAATGTGGATATAACAATATATATTCTAAAAAGGCAGACCATATCCTTGACAATGGGGGGCTACAGTTTTTCTTATCAGGCCAGAGGTACAAAAAGCTAAGAAAAGCTGAAAAGTTAACTTCCAGTGGTTTGGCTGAAACATTGGGTACAGAAGGTTAACATAAGACAAGTTGAAAAGCCAACTTGCAGAAACAATTAGGTACAGAAGGTTAGCATCATACAACCACCATTTACCATCCTCATAAAGGAACCAAGAGCACAATCTGAATTCTGAAGCACAAGAAACAAAAAAAAAAACAACACAATTGAAGGCATTCCTATCCACCACTTTAGCAAAAGCAAACCCCACCATCCCAACATAGGCAAAAAGATCAGGCCACATCTCCATCTCTTATTCCTTTTTCTCTCTAACTCAGAATTCCAAACAACCTACAAATTGCTTTCCTGGTGCCCATGGTGGATTTGGGGTCCATAGGAGTGGATGAACAACCATCATATGGCACAAGATTTTGGAGTGGCATGACAAAGCCATTGCAGGGAATGTTGTGAAGAAACAAAACTAGCAGTCACCATAGTTTGATGACTTCGCCAACTTCAACATTCATGTCAACAGGCTTCTTGTGTTCCACTTTGAGGGATATTTCAGATACTTAACAACTTCAGCAAGGAGAAGGATTGCCATCGCAAAGCCATCGCGAAAATGTTGTGAGGAAACAAGATCATACTGAACTACAGTTGGGGATGAGTTCATCAAATTCAGCATCCATATAGGTTTCAGTTTTAACTAATCCAAGTTGGACACACCAAGATTCCTAGCTTCCACTTTGAGAGATTTCAGATACTTGACAGCTTCATCAAGAACAGCAGGGGTATCCATCTTTTCGCCCCCCGGCACTATACCCTTGAGCCTTTGGACCATTTTCTTCATCCTTTCTCTTCTCTTCTTCTTGCTGCAGCTCCCCGGAGTCCTAGCAGTACTAGTTGTATCGTCGTCTTCTTCCGAACTCAACAGCACGTTAACATCCTCTATATCCTCGTCATCGCCCCGGTATGAAGTCGCGCTAGCTTGATGAGCTTGAGCACTGTGCATGTCGAAGCTCGATGAGCCAAATTTGTGTGCCAAGGAAGGATGGAACATGACCCGACTCTTGCTGTACGTCTGATCAAAGATGACATAGTTCTTCGGGCATGTCTGGGATGGTTGAATCTCCACATTGTTCATAGGAACAGGAAACTCGTGGTGCTCGGGGAAGGCTGATGCAGGAGCACCATGACTATAGTAACTGCTTCCCATTTCGTGCTCTTCGCACAGAGAAAAATTATTTCCAGAATAATATCTTGTTGAATCACCCTGCATAGGGGAAAACCTATACCTTTCCAATGCTTTTGATGTGAAATGGATCTTTAATGAGCAGGTAACAGTGGGGGGAACTGAACCAGTCAAATTTCTCAAAGAGTTTGCTTTGTGATCTTAAGAATTAGGGAGTGAAGTAAGCTTGTTAACTCCAATGTCAGTGTTGCAGAACAAGCAAAGAGCCAGCCTACGTAATAGGCTTAAGCAACTGCCTGAAGTACTCAGCCTGCAAATTTTTAGATCCAATAAGCACAAATAAAAATCTCAATGTGATGCTCATTTTACAAGCAAGAAGATAGAGGTTTTGTATTTTTATGTACAAAGAAGTTTCAGAAGATGAAAGAAGATACCAAAAAGAACTGAACAGCATCAGGAAATCGTTTTATCAGATTACAAGAAAACAGGGATATCAAGCAATCAGAACAAATCCAAAAAGGTGTTTCCTTGGCTACATGCTGAAAACCATTCACCAATTTTCTCAACCTCTCTTTCTGAACCCTCAGGCATGATCTCACTGTAACAATAAAGAACCAGGAAGCAGGCAGAGACTGCGGAAATGGCATTAGATGTACTGATCAAGCAACAAACGATTTGGAAATCTGAACAAATTGCTCCACAAATTAACTCAAGTAACACAAAAAAAAAAAAAGCACAAGTGCAAGTTCAATTACCTGGCAAACTTGCATGAAACGGTAGTAGGCGATGATCCTAACGTTCATTATTATGTTCCCGACCTCCTCCACAGTCCGATATCTCCTGAGCTCCAACTCAATGTACATCCTCAAATCCCCTCCCAACCAAAACACCTCCAAGAACAGAGAGGGGTAACTAAGCTGCGGCCTGCACCACCCTTCACCTGCACACAGTTGATACGATAAGTAAAAAACTTGCACATAGCACAAAGTATCAGAAATCTTATGCAAAGAACTCACAGAATAACACGGAAGAAGAGCAAGACCATCAAGGGGACGCACTTCCTGTACAAGTTGCCAGTCAGTGACATCAACCAAAACCAAGACATGCTTGCTTTACTTGATGCTCTATATACTCAATTCAATCATGTTTCAGCAACTGAACACTGTGGACAAGCAAGAATAAGAAGAAGAGTAAGAGTGAGAAAGCAAAGCAGCTGCTGCTTATGGAGATGATGAAGATGAACAGGTGGAGGGTATAAGAAGAAGGTTAGAGGAGCATGCAAGTAGTGGACAGATACTAATGATGGGGATTTGGTTTGTGGTTCTTGTTCTTGTTCTGAGGTGTACGTCGGGCATAATGCGATTTTTTTTTTTTTTTTTTTTACACGTTCTTATTTTTTGAATAATAAATATTATCATTTAACTCATATATATATATATATATATATATATATATATATATATATGTGTGTGTGTGTGTGTGAATTTAATGGAGATAAAATACTTCTCCATGTGTTTCACTGTGGAACATTCATATGATTAATCATCCATTTTTAAATTTATGATTTAGATTAAAAAAATGATTATATTATTTTAGTTAGGTGATTTTTAGTTATTTTAATGTAAATCATAAATTTAAAAATGGACAATTGATCGTATGATGTTTCACGGTGAAATATATAAAGAAGTGTTTCAACTCCCTTAAATCTTATATATATAGAAATTTAATGATGGAGTATCTATACTCTATATATTAAACTTTCTGATTTAAGATTTATGATTGAATAAATAAATAAAAATAAGAATCTTAAATAAATTAATCATAAATTTTAAAGTCAATGATTTAATATATATGATATATGTTGTACCCAGAGATACTATTATTAAACTCTATAAGTAAATAAATAATAGATAGAAAGAAAGAGGCACAACCAAGTTCGGTTGGCACAGATGGTTAGCGGGTTTGTGCCCCGGGTTGAGGGACCGGGAGCTAGTAGTCCCGAGTTCGAGCCCCGAAGTCACCAATTTGGTCAAGATTTGCCGTGTCGCTCCCGTCCGAACACCGAATTAGTCGGGTGCTAGTAGCCCTGGACACCGGTGGGGTTTACCCAAAAAAAAAAAGGCACACGAAACGGTCGGCCGGACCCGAGTGGCCAGGGTGGGTTGGACCCGCCGACAAGGCGCGCGTGCGTGTGGAGGCGCACACGCGCAGAAGTATGCTGGTTGGGTGCGGTGGGGGGAAGCATATTTCTTCCTTTTTTTAGGTGTTCCATTTTGTTCTCTACGATGATCCATATTTATTGTTATTGAATTATTTTCATTAATATTCTCTCAACTATAATTTTTTTCACTAATAACTTCAAACTATAATTTTATCAATTTTAGTCCGTAAACTATTTCTGCTTTGATATTTTAGTCATCCGTCAACTTTTTTGTTAAAGTTAATTTTTCATATATATTTTGAAGTAAAAGATAATACTTAAAAAATAAAAAAAATTAAAGTTGGATATTAAATATACTTAAAATTATGAGAAAATTTATATTATTAGATAAGAATATAAAAAAATAATTTAACAAGGATAAAATAGTAATTTAATAATTTTAAAAAATAAAAATAATGATATTTATTTTTTTGGGTTAAATATCACTATCCGAAAAGTTAAAGTGTGCAAAATGAATAATAATATAGTTCAAATGTTATAATGATAGATATACAATAATTTGAAAAAAAAAATAGAATTAACCCAAAATAATAGTTTTAAGAATATAAATTTCGATTTTATTATTGCAAATTACTTTTTTAGGGGTTAAGATGCATCTCGTGCAACAGTGCATAATATATATGTTATATTCGTTTGACATTCATTTTATGTATTAAAAAAATTACTTATATAATGATGACCTCTTCATATGTGCTCATAACCTTCCAAAGATGCATTGTTTAATTTTTTTTATTGTTTCACACATAAAATTTTCAAGTATGATTTATGATTAAAATTATAACTGTATTTTTTATTTTTATTTGTGTCAAAAGAAAGAAGTTGAAGTGAGATTGTTAATAAATACTTGGGTTAATTTTATTTTCCTCCCTTAAATTATAGCATATATACCAATATAACCCTTAAACTATATTATTATCCATTTTGCACCTTTAAACTCTTCGAATAATAATATTTAACCCCAAAAAATAAATATTATTATATTTTATGTTATTTTTATTTTTTAAAATTATTGAATTACTATTTTAACCATGTTAAATTGTTTTTTAGATTTTTATCTAATAATATAATTTTTCTCATAATTCCAAATATATTTAAGATCAAATTTATTTTTTTATTTTTTAAATATTATTTTTTACTTCAANATTGTTTTTTAGATTTTTATCTAATAATATAATTTTTCTCATAATTCCAAATATATTTAAGATCAAATTTATTTTTTTATTTTTTAAATATTATTTTTTACTTCAAAATATTTTTCGATTTCAATTTTATTTTTTAATCTAATTACAATTTTTTTTTCTTTTTATATTCTTTAACAAGACTAAAACTATTTGTCTTTGATCAATTAATCTAAGAAGGATAAAATAAAATTTTAATAATTTAAAAAATAAATAAAATGATAAAAAAATGTCAAATTTTTTTTTGGAGTTAAGTGTCATTATTAAATAAGTTTAAGGGTGCTAAGTGGATAATAATATAGTTGAGTGACTATGTTAGCAGTTATGTCATAATTTAAGGGAGGAAACTGGAAATAACCCTAAATACTTTACAAGTCACACCTTCGATTAATTTTATTTTACATGACAAGTTATAAAAAGGATTATTAAACTCATACTTTTGACTTACTATAAAATAATCATGCAGTCCAAAAATAAAAAAAATAACTCTCCGCCCATGTTGTTAAATCCGGCTCGACTCGACCAGACAGGTGTCCGAAATCTAAAATGGTCCATTGGTCATATGTCAAATCCGGATGAATAATTGAATCATTTTGATTCTGTCAAAACTCGAGTTTAATTGTTCAACTCGATGAATTTGATCAATTCTGCCAATTTTTTTTTTCAAATAATATAATATAAATAAATATAAATATAATTTAATTTCTAAATCTTAAAAAAGCTAAATAATCTAAGTTGTTAAGTTAAATTTTAAATGATGTTACATTAAATAAAAAATAGTAAATTAATGAAATATATTAGTATTTAATAATTATCTTATTATTTATCTTGAGTCATTAAACACTATTATAAATTTTGGACTATGAATTAGAATTTAAAAAATTATTATGTTGTTATAATTAATAGTATATATTATCATATATTTTAATTTTATAATTAATTTATTATTATCCTATTCAATTAGTTGATTTAATTGAGCCACTCAATTGAAACCTAATTCATTGGACTATCTACATCGATATCGGAGTCGAGTCGAGTCGAGTTTTACAACATTGCTCTTCGCCTCACAGAAAAAAAAAGTGTATTTGGATGGACGACCATCACTTTGATTATTATTCTTTTTCAGTTAAAAGCATCAATTTGATTATTTGATAGGGTCTGATACGTACACTTGAAATGATTCTAATACTTAACATTTACATAAAAAAAATTAAATATAGGAACAAACATATTCATTTCCCTCTTATCAAAACAATAGTACCAAATAATTAAATTACTTTTCCTCTAAAAAAAATCTAAAAAGAATATCTCGTCTCCTAAGAGAAAAAAAATGATACAAGATTAGTTTTTATTTATTGCAATTCAAATGGTACAAACTAATTAATCTGATGAAAAAATGGAATAATTATTATTATTATTAATTATTATTATTATTATTAGAGGACAATGAGTATGTTATTGGCCGAACGCACAGTGGATGGCGCGATGCTCCTTTGATTGCTTCTTAAGGTGCTACATGTAGGCTGACGCTGCGAGTAAGATAGTAGTGTAAGGTATGGCTATTCTAGGTTATCGGGCCCTTCGATACGTCCACCGGAGATACTCACCTTTGGCTTTCGTCTCGGTAGGTGTATTCTTCTACATTTTCCCAAAAGGACATTCATTCATTTCTTTCTTCCCCGTCGACCACTACGACTGAAACGACGCGACAAATCAAGATACGGAAAGGAGAAGGGCCGGTGGTGGGCATTTGGGAAAGTCGGGCCGATCAGGTGTCTTCATTCAAGCGAGGGTACAGAGGAAGAACGAAACGAAGTGAGAGGCCGGGGGGGAGGGAAAAGAGTCGAGTCGATCAGGCTCGACGACCGGGAGAAGCAAAACGAAATCCGGATTTGGCCGAAAAAGATGCAACGCTATGGATACCATGACCTATCACCATCGAGAAAGAAGAATTTTTCTAAATCACTTCGGGTCAGCGGGGCCTTTAAGCATCCGAAATACGCCGGGGTTGTAAATGACATAGCGTTCCTGATAGAAAATGACGACTCCTCCAGAAAAACAAAGTTATTCAAGTTCTTTTTACCAAAGAAGTCCCGCTCTGACGGCCCNTTATTATTATTATTATTATTATTATTATTATTATTATTATTATTATTATTATTATTATTATTATTATTATGGTGCAGTGCTGTAAATTACAGCAGACCATCTTCCTCACATTTGCATGTATATTCACTTATGTGGGCCTATGTACACAGACACACGTAATAGGTAAATATTTTATCTTTATTATTATTATTATTATTATTATTATTATTATTATTATTATTATTAAAATTTTCCATGTACCTGAAGGCCCAAAGGCCCACACTGACACCAAAAAAAGCCCATCACTGTACCGGACTCGCACCATAACAAACTACCTTTGTGTAGCAGACTCACACCGTTACCACCACCGACCCGCCTCCTCTTCCTCTCGTCGTCGTCGTCGTCGTCGTCTCCTTTCTCCTCGTCACCGCCCTAAATCTCCATCGATCTCCCCAATTCTTGTTCCAATCCATCGATCTCGATCGATCAAACTCGTTCGTCTCAAAAAGTTTGTTCGATCAGAGTTGGGATTCCTTCGATTTCGGATCCCTCGCGCTAAGCTTTTGCAAAGATCGGGGCTTTGGAGCTCGGGAAGGAGGGATGGATCAGAGCCGGAGAGCGGTGGAGTCGTACTGGAGGACGCGGATGGTCGACGGGGTGACCGCGGACGAGGACAAGGTCGCCCCCGTGTACAAGCTCGAGGAGGTCTGCGACCTCCTCCGGACATCGCCGGCGGGCATCGTCAAGGAGGTCTCCGACTACATACTCAAGCGCCTCGACCATAAGAGTCCCATCGTCAAGCAAAAGGTACCCCCCAACCAAGAGTGATTTCGATATCTTTCTTCGTTTCTCGAGAGTGCCATGCGGCGGAAAAAGGTTGCTCCTTTCATGCCCTAGAGGGCTTCCATTCAGTTAAGGACGAAGCTTTGGAGCTTTGAAGGTGTTCGCCTTTTTATTGTTAATATAACTGGTCTAATGATTCTGCTTCTTTTGAGTGCAATTGAGGAATTTGTTTTGGTAGTCTCAATATAAGTACGCTTTGGCCGCTCAGTCATGCAGTTGGATTATGAATTTTTCATTTTAGTCTATCAACATAAATGTTCCGAAATGCTTAATGTCTGATTTTTATCTGCCTGCTGATAGAATCTGGCATCAATTATGCCTTAAACATGAGAAAACTTATTTTGATGGTATGCTGATCTTTTTATTCATGTGAGTCGCAAAGATATTCCAACATCCTTTTATGTTTCATATACTTTACTTCATGCAGTATGGACTCTCTCAAAATACAAGTGAAAAACAAGTCAAGATGATGAACCCTCTCTTTTTCTATAACTAGTAGCCTTTTTGTTCCATTCTTTCAAACTCACTAGGTTGCATTTACAAGATTATTGACTTGGAATTTATTGCATCATTGAAGGCTCTACGGCTGATCAAGTATGCGGTTGGAAAATCGGGCAATGAGTTCAGAAGGGAAATGCAGCGGCACTCAACTGTGATACGTCAGCTTGTTCATTACAAAGGACAGTTGGATCCCCTGAAAGGAGACGCACTAAATAAGGCTGTACGTGAAACTGCTCAAGATGCAATATCTGCCATATTTTCTACTGATGACAACAAAGTAGTGGCACCATCTCATGAGGGCCTTGGTAAACGGATCCAAGGTTTTGGTAATACAAATTTTGAGATGGTAACAGAGGACAAGAAGTCTTTTCTTAGCGAAGTAGTTGGTCTTGGTAGTGCCTCTATAAAACAAGGCTTTAACACCATTGCTTATGCACATTCATCAATGAAGAATGATACTGGAAGTTACAAGAGCCCAACACTAAGAAGGTCTTTAACAAAAGAAGCTGACCACAACCACGAGCACGAAGGCGATGACCTACACAGAGAAAGTTGGGTCTCTTCTAGGACATCAAGGACTGCAGCTTCAGGAACATGGGGTCCTGATTCAAGACCAAGTATAGCTAGTGAAGAAGCACCAAATGATGTCACCAGTTCAAGTAATTTAGGAGTTAAAAGTCGTGAAGAAAGGCTCTTGGAGACCATTGTAACGTCTGGGGGTGTTCGTTTGCAGCCAACCCGTGATGCACTTCAAGCATTCCTTGCAGAGGCTTGCAAATTGGATGCATTATTAATGAACCATGCACTAGAACTGAAGCTGCAGTCTCACTTATGGCAGGTAACTTTGATTCTATAGTGCATCTTTTATTTATACTTACTTCATTCTGCATGAGAGTGCTGATTCAAAGATATGCGATGAACCCTATATATCTTCATTTGTCTCATAACATCTTGGTGATAAGGAAAACACAAAATCTGGTTCACTTCCTTGTATATACTATTGCAGTGATGTTTGTGAAGGCTATCGTGGAATACCGTTTCCTTGTTGTAATATTGTTTTTTAGTTGAAATAGGTGAGACAAGTACTTTATCCACTTGGTTTCCAACCTCAAAGGCTTACTATTGGATCTCAATGGATGCCCTTCTTTTTTACCTTTTTCATTTGTTGCATTAACATATCAATTCGGGAGTTTGGTGAACATATTTTATTTTGTCGAGAATCCAGCGCTCATGAATCCAGAAGAGGACTCACATCTGATGCCTTGTAATGTTTCAACTGGAAACTACAAAATTGATGCTAGTTTAGATAATAAACGTGGAGCTGATAGCTGTACACTTTCAAGTACAACTGGGGAGACATAGATGTAATGCTGCTTGGGCATCATTTCGTAAAATAAACTAAATCTGATTATTTATAAGTCATGATTTCCCAAATCTTTACTCAAAATTCTTAAAACTGCACTTTTTTCAGGTTAGAATGAAGGCTATCTGTGTGTTGGAAGCGATTCTGAGGAGAAAAGAAGAAGAATACTTCTCTGTAATAGCATCTTATTTTACAGAGAACAGGGACTCTGTTGTTCGCTGTACTGAACTCCCCCAAGTTTCACTGAGAGAGAAAGCTTCAAAGGTCAGTTGCCTCAACCTATACTTGTTTATCCTGTGAGACAAGGGGTCATAGCCTCCCCGTATGCTTTTAATCTATCTTCTCTTGGTTATTTAATTGATAGTCATCACTAAGTTGCATTGATCTATAATAATATGTGTGCTTTCACTTTTCCATTTTTGTTTTTCCTGTTCACAAGATGCTTAATTTCCTTAAAAAAAGCATAACTTGAAACACTTGTGTATTAAACTATTAACGGGATTTATGTTACTCCAATAACTTTATGATCCTATGACCTATGCTATGCAATTGTGGGGCATTATCCTACATTATGCTATTTTTTTGTCTGATAGGTTGTTCCATTTCTTTTGGTTAGGTCTTAAGTCTTCTGAGTGATGAAGAAATTACTGTGGCAAGAAATGCAGGTGAAAGATCAAATACGGGGGGTAATGTTGCCCCTGCATTACAGATGCCTGACTTAATCGATACTGGTGACCTTGAGAACGACAGTCATGATTCCACTAAGAAGTCAGATGATCAAAGCACCGTAAACCTCCACAAACCTGGTTCTCTGGTTGATGATCTATTTGGCCAAGATTCTCTTGCTGATCTAAATACCAATGACACAAAAATTGAGAGTGATCCATTTGCAGATGTTTCATTCCATAACCCTGTTGAAAATGAGCAGAACGACCTCTTCTCTGGATTCACCATTGATAATAAGCGACAAAATATGCAGATTAATGACAACGCTACTACTGACTTGTTTGGTGTTTTCGGAAGCCACTCTGAGCAGCTTCAGGAAGCAGGAAGCAACAAAACTGCTGTAAATGATCTGATGGCTGGGTTGACGCTTAATAATGCAGATCAAAACATTCAACAGCCTGGGTCTGCTGGAGCATCCAGTGGTGACTTTTCAGGTGTCACCTTCCTAAATGATAATTCTCAACTATCTCATATGCCCACAAATGTTCTGAATGGTAATCTTGGTTTAAGTCACCTCTACAATCAGGCTCCTACACAGTATAATCTTCCTCCAAATTTGGTATTCAATCAGAGTTTTCCAACTCAGCCGATGCATTATGGTTCAATGGGATATGTAATTGCTCAGCAGCAACTTCTGTTACAAAACCTTGGAAATTTGAACCCTCAGTATGGTCACATAGCCGGGGATGTTATGGAGGGGAATCAAACATCACTTCTTCCCGACATTTTTCAAATTTCTGGTAATCCAGTACAGAGTCATGCTTCAATTGCAAACAGCCCGAAGAAAGAAACCAAAGCTTTTGATTTTATCTCGGTATGATTCCCTTCCCATGATTTTCTTTCTGGATATTTCAGTGAAAGTTATTGTCAATGCAAGTAATTTTAAATGGCTGACTTGTCAAATATTTTTTAAATGACGAGAATTTCAAACTAACATAATAAATATTCTCACTCAGAAATTGTTATCCTAAAGAATAAATTGTTGATGTGCGGAACAGGAGCATATTCTTGGTTGGCAGTGTTTCAGAGAAGTTGATCACCATATGAGAACATAACATCTTTTAACCTGTCAGCTGGAGTTAATATAGAACTAACATTGAAGACGGGAAAAAACATTTATGTACATTATCAAAGTTATTCATATAATGTTTTGTGCTTTTACACAGTTACCGAAGAACTTCAACATCTGAGTACGTGTCTGATAATTATATTTTCCAAGCACTCAAAATAATTATGTTTTCCAAACATATTAGTCTATTTGAAAACATTCTTTGATGATTTTTCTGCAACTTCAAGGATAACCTAAAATCCTTTATTTTTTTACTTCATCTAGTTCCGGTTGCTTCTTTCATATAAAATGCTATCATAACCAGGATTGCGTTCTTGATACTGTTGTTCTGAACTTTCATTCCCAGGATCACCTAGCAGCAGCACGGGACGCTAAGAGGGTTCTTTGACGCTTTGAGTTTGTACTTTGTAGCCCCTGTAAAGCAACTCAGGACCATCTGAGGTCTGATTATTTTGGAAGAAAGTGTCATTCTTTTGCAATAATGGTCTCTCTCAACAGGTTATATATTGTCTACACCTGCTTTGCCAATACTCGGTTTGATATGATGAGGATTAGAAGGATGTTCTCATGCAGTTATTGTAGAGCTTTTAAGGTGGGCTTAGTAATTTTCATTGAATCTCTTGCAATATACAGTTGTGCAGGTTTTGTGTATTACTTATTTATTCATTTATTGTAGTATGTATGTATTACTAAAACTTTCAGGAGAATTGGTAAGTTTTAGCTTGAGGATAAATGTTTCGAAGTTGTAATACTTTACATTTTTTTAGATTTGGTGGATAAAATGTTTCAAATAATCATATTAATAAGAAATTTCCTGGATTGGTTTTACATTGTGTAATGCATTTATAGTGGTTTTAGAACTGTGCAGAATAACAAATAGAAAATTAATATATCCTCCTAACTTTAACCTCCTAATACTCGTATATTTAAACTTTAAAAAAGATAATATAATTATTATGTGCCATCGTAAGAATTAAGAGGATATTAACTGCATTGCATACTTTTGATTTGCTAAATTATGGAAAAAAACCCACGCTCGGTAAGAACTGCTTTCTTGTTTATCTGATTCTGATAGGAAAGATAAATTTTAGAATTCTAACATAATGACCCATGTTGTAGAATCGGATCAGCCGGTTCAGTCGTCAATCGGGATCTAGTCCGAATTTAGTTCGATAAAAAATTTGAGCAACGAGTTAGATATGCTAAAATCGATCAAAAACTAAAAAAATAATAGTTGTTACCGTTTGAATCGGTTATTTTAATGAACCGATCGGTTCAAATAAAAATGAAGAAAAAACAAAAATTAGGCTAGAAAGGAGAAAGTAAACTTTGGGACAAATCGACCATGAAAAAAAAATATAATTCAATATCTTTTAAATACTTTTTATTTTATTTTTCTTTTTAATTATAAAAGAAATTTTTAGTTGATATTTATATTTGACTAAATAATTATTAAGATATATTTTTATTAATATTTTTTTGTATCAAATAAAATGTACAACTTTCAAAAAATAAATTTAATTTTTTTCGTATTTAATTATTTATTTATAATTTTTGTAAATTATAAATTATATTTTTAATAGTATCCAATTTGATCGTTCGATTTAATCAATTCGATCGATTAAACCTAACCCGAACGCTCTCGATTCTGAATAAGGACTCTTTCTCCCACGAAAAACAAGATCCCTTTTTATATTTGAAAATCATTTTCTTCATATCCTTAATATAACAAAAGAAATATAAACTACTTTCCTAAATTCATTTCCCTAAAATTTCATTTCTTTTACAAAAAGAGCCTTGGATTGGGTGATTAATTCATCAAACAGGGAACAACGAATTAATCAGTCATTTTGGGTATGCTCACAATGTTGATGAAGATATAACGTCTCCAAAAGCATTTGGGATTTTTCTAACAAAATACCTCGATATTACAAAATTTGAATGTCTCATGAACAAAATGATGCTTTGGAAAACTTTTAAGAGAAGAGAGATGACTTCGAAAATTAATCTAATACATTGGATACTGCATCTAGACCAAGGTTTCAACGTTCAAAACCACCTACATAAGCTTCTAAGCAGCAGCAAAAGCCTTCTTCCCACCACTTTTGGAGCCAGCAGGAATGACCTTCAACACATTGAATCTCACTGTTTTAGACAGAGGTCTGCATAATGGAGTTAACATTTGAGTTAATATGGGCTGCATAACAGAAATGTCTAAAGGGGATAATGAAACCATTCACTTCATAAATGGTTGAACAAAGAATCAAACATTCCATCCATATAATTAGACTTGGGTTTTTTTTTTTGTGAGAATTCAAACCAACCTGCACTGGCCAATGATAACGTGATCTCCTTCCTTGACGCGGAAGCAAGGAGATATGTGTGCCGGTATGTTGGAATGCCTTTTCTCATACCTAAAAGCATAACAAAAGATAAGTTAGCATTCATCAACTAACAGGGTGTGGCCTTTTATTTTGACTTGCCTTTGATACTTCTTCACATAGTGAAGGTAGTTTCTACGAACAATGATCGTTCTGTTCATCTTCGCACTGTGGCATGTGCCTGCCAAGATGCGGCCCCGAATCGAGACAGTGCCAGTAAATGGGCACTTCTTATCAATATAAGTTCCTGCAAGCAAAGGGTTGCTTTAATATTACAAATATCATCATCATAATCAAGATGAGGACAGGAAAACCAAATTGAAGTGCATTACTCAACATAAAGGATATTATGAAAATCAAAACAAACAATAGCATATGCTTAAGTATGGTGGAATGATATATCATAAGCAATCAGCAAAGAGAGCCTGATTTGTGTTGAATAAAACGATGTAGATTCTTATTGTAACTTTTCTCCAAATCAAACTTATTGTTGAAACTTGGAGTGATAAACAAGTGAACTGTAACACTAAGTGCCCAAACAGCAATTGTTAATGTAATTTTTTTTTTTGGAAATGTAATCAATCATGTAATTACAAACACTGGAACATCACACGTGAAAAATATGAAGAAAACATCAAATGATTTGAACAAGTAGCATCAAAGGATCAGAATCTAGGATTTGATCAATGAAGAAAACAATAGTGATAAGGTGGCCACTGGACGAGAGATGGACATGTAGGGAGAAATCTAGGCCAGCATTCATGCTCTGAATGCAGCCCACGCCTTTTCTTCCGACCCGCTGTGCCATCATGAAGAATCATGGAGCACTTTCGCTTTGGAAGAGTTTGTGTCAGCCACAATGCTAAAACTAGAGCAAAGAGCAAGGGCCCTCTTCCTTTGGTCCCAGATCCATCTCACCACCAATGTTTTCTTCCTCAGACCTTTTACTTATACCATCATATCCTTTTCAGCTTAAGAACATGTTACAGCTTGAAAAAAGAAAGAAATTGTTGAGAAATTCAAGATACATATGATCATATAGGCGGGATCAACAGTCTTGACAGTGCAGCAGAAAAGGAAGTCAGATTACAAGAAAATGCATTGATGTAAGAATCAAGACAATATACTCTTACAAGAACGACTAATAACAGATATAAGATGGACGAGGACTGTCAGAATCAAGATGTCCAACATATCAAATAAAAGGGACATAAATAAACAGCATCATTCCCAATAGTGAGGAGTACATTTACAGCAAGAAACCTAGCAAATAGATAACCCCAGTACTCAAATTGATAGCTGTTCAGCACAACCAGCACACAAGCAGACATAATTCAAATGGTTATACAACAGAACTTTACCTTCGATAGCTTCCTTCGGGGTTTTGAAGCCAAGCCCTACGCTCTTCCAGAATCTGTTGCCGCCCTTCCCAGGCCGGTTGCCTTTTGCGGGCTTCTTAGAGCTGCATGATGAACAATACCCACCAATATGAACTCCCTCCATTACATTTACAGCAACTCGACCACATATACAAATGTAAAAAAAAGTTATCTTTTTTACCTGAGGAACACCTTCGGCTGCTTCAGAAACGCCTTCTCCGTCTGCATCGACATCAAACAGAAAACAAATCAGAAAGGCTAAATCTTTAGCATACTTCAAAATTTAGAACATCACAAGGAACATTATACTTCTAAAAAAAGAGCAAATGCACAAAGGATAGAAATTTGATCGTAGATTAACCAAAAAAACAGCAAGTAGCGACATCAACTACCGAGGTGAGGAAAGCAGAGGTCTTATAACATAACGAAAAAGAAAAAAAAGAAAAGATCGGCCAACAGGTGAACTGGGAATGTGAGAGATAAGAGTAGGGATCAATTCGTACCTGTTCCGCCATGGTTGATAGATGAACGCAGGATGGAAGGGCCGCCGGGGCGAGCACGAGATCGGCGGCAGCGCAAAGAGAGGAGGGAGAGAGACGGATGGCGGCGACGAGAGAACCCTAATTAGGCTTCATTTTATACGGCATCTGGCGGACGGGCCGAAATAACTCGGCCCATGGAAAGGATCCACTTTTTCTTTATTCGATAATGAGATGATTAAATGATTTTTAAACTGAGATGAGAATTTTTGTAAAGATAAAATAAGAAAGTCATATGAACATTAATCAAAATCATCTATCCACTATGCAAATAAATAATTATAATAATTTATTAATATTTTTTTATTTATTAATTATAATTACTAGTATATACGTATATATATACTTTATATACCGAAAAATTTGGGAGGCCGAGGCCCCCCGGGTATATGTGGGTCCGCCCCTGAGTTGAAGTATATGGTAAGCAATTCCTCTTTTAAAAAAATAAATATAAAAAATTCGTAAAAAAATTTACTCAATGTGTAGTTTGAGATAACAACACATCTTAATCAAAATGAACTAAAAATTATATGACAATAAAAAATGATTACCTTTTCTATATTTTTCTTTACTTTTGTGTATTAAAAAATAAATATTCAAATCCGGGTAACTACACGCCGCAAAGATTGCATCGTTTATGAAATCACAATTATCTTTGCAAAAATGCCCTAAAGATTAAATGACGAAAAAGAATATAAATTTTCTTTGTAAAATAACTTAATCACATTATGGCTATAAAATTCCAAATATAAAATTTACAACACGTAGAATTCTTAAGCGAGCCAATAAGCAGGTTTGTATTAACACGAGTACAAGCGGACTACCTTGTAATATAAAGCGCTTCAAATTAATAATATTTTTAATTCGATGGTCTAAAATATAAATATAGATTAAAAAGATATCCGTCTAAAGGATATCGATTTATGGATGCTCAATACTAATATGAAAATAAAATATGAGAAAGAGAAGTGTGCAAATTATGAGTGCATATTAATTCGACACGATTGGAATTGTCTAATAATTTTTTATTAGGATGAATTGTCTTTCACTTGTTGTCGAATGTTTATTTGAGGCATTAATGCTTGATGGCCTTATATTTTAGGTTGCGTTTCTTCTTCTTTGTTCTTTGTTTGGTAAAAAAGAAAAATTAAGACTGCTTTCTTTTGAAAATAGTTGTAATCTACAACAACTTTTGTATTTTTTTCGTAAAAAAGCAAAACTCTTCTTTAGCTAGCTTTATTAATAACAAGCTTCCTCAAATAGCTTTTCCAAACGCAACCTTAAACTGAGTGAGAGCACTAAAACTGAAAAATAAATAATGGTCATAATCTGGATTACTCTTCAAAATTATGCATTTAGTTATGATGTTTTGTCCATGAAAATTATTTAATTTAGACGGTAGTCATCTAAAACCTAATTATAATTAAATTTAACTCAAATATCAAATTAGTAAAGTATCTTCTAATTAATTTTTTAAATTGGTGCATTGGACCAATTTTTGTTTGAGCGAAGGGCTTTTCCGGAAATCGCTTCTTCTTAGGAAATAGAATTCACATAGTCCTTTACGATCACTTGCAACCAATGTTTTAAAACCCGACTAGGACATCGACCCGGATAGCTCGACGGGTTAGGTCGGACCGGTCGGACCGATCAGACCGGATGGTCGAACCGAATAATAATAAATTAATATAAAGTAAAAAATTAGGTATAAAATCACAATACATAGACCCATATTATTGATACAATAAAATGATATTTTTTAGTTCTAATTTACAATTTGGGATAGTACTTAATGATCAAAGATAAATAATAAATAATTATTAAATACTAATAATGACAAAGTAGATTATTTAGCTTTGAAAAATTAAACTAAACTTCTGGATTGATTATTTTAAATAATTATTAAATACTTTAGATTGATTCATTAAGGTTTTTTTATTTAACGTAACTGTTTCAAATTTTACTTATATGACAAAGTAGATTATTTAGCTTTGAAAAATTAAACTAAACTTCTATTTATTATTTGAAAAAAAAATAATTTTTTTGGCCGGGTTGGTCAAACCCGCCGGGTTGAGCGGTTCAACCCGGATTTTGACCGGGTCAAAGCGGACCAATTGGCACCCCGAATTTAATATGACCCATGGCCCGTTTTGAGCTCCGGACACCGGTCCAACCGGTCCGACCGGTCCGACCGGCCGGGCCGGGTTTTACAACATGGCTTGCAACCTCCCCTTTTCTTTTATTATTTCCATTACTTTCAATATGGATCTTCATGGTAGTGCTTGAGGTTAGGGGTGTAAGCAAAGAACTAAAAAATCGAAAATTTAAAAAATCGATCCGACCCGACGTATAATTTTTAATTTTTTTTTCTAAATTCAAAAAAATCTAAATCGGTTTTTAAACTTTGAAAAACCATCCGAGAGGCCCGATAAAGACCTACATATTAAAATTTTATTAATATATATTATTTTAATATTTTGAATACTTTGAACATGTAAAAATTACTCAATTAACGTGTAAGTTTTGTGAATAATATTAACAAAATTATATAAGTAATAAAATAGTTATTGTTAATTTATCTAATAAAATATTTTTAATATTATTGTAAATAATAAAATTATAAAAATATAGAAACCTGAAAAAAATACCCGAAAAAACCGATAAATTTTTTTTGTTGGAAAAACCATACTAAAAACGTAGGATGATTTTTTTTTCTCATAAAAAAATCACTCATAGTAGGGGCCACTTTTCTAAATCCCCTAATATTTTTTTAACTATTTGATAATCAAATCACTAATAATCAAACCGAACGACTAGGAATGATCAATAGAGAAGGAACTGGAATTTTCATGTACCGCTGAAATCAAATATTGTACATGGTCATGCATAGATTACTAATCATCACCACACCACCAACTTCATTAACCATGCTACTCATCCACAAAACACTCCAAGCTTGTCAGAAACCAAAGGAGAACCAGATACTATTCCATTATACCAAACTACATAATTTAAGTTTGCCAACCAAATTTATGAACAGACAGACACAAGATACTATAAAGTTTCATTTCCTGTACAGTTGGAGATCAAGGATCTAAAAGAAGAAAAAACTAAAAAGACAATTTCCGTTGTACTAGTAGGTTCGTGTATCCATTGATTCAAAAAGTCGATACACCATCGCACCTGCGATTTCCTTTCTATTCCACTTGAAAGACCGCGAATGTTAGAACCCAGAGTGACAAAAATAAGCTGCCTCCGAAGATCTGCTAGATCACGATTATGCCTATAAAACCTGGTAGAGAAATATCATAAAATAGATTTAAGAGACCAACTCTTAATGGCAACTAAATTATGATGTTAGCCGTGCTAAATTTATTGCATACAAAAGTTCCTAATGTAAGATTTCATATCAGAAATATAACCAACTTGAATGTGTAATCATCTAAAAAACAGTAATCCAAGATTTCACTTTATTTTATATATTTGGCAGCTAATGTTATTCAACTTCAACGAGAGTCCAAAATTTTGTTTTTTTTTTCATTAAAGGAAGGTTTGGCTACTAGGTTTAGGTATTAATCAATAATATTGTGTTAAAATTATCTGTTATAAAAAAAATCGCTATTACCTGATTGCCAACCTCTAATCCATCAGCATCGAAGATAATAGGACGGCAACGCTTATCTTCATTCATCAAGCTTGAATTCTGGAAGTGAGCAACGAGGGCTTCTCTTCCTTGAATTCTTGCATATGCTAGTGAAGCAACCTTCTCGCTATTAAACTTATTCCATTTCTTTCCATCAAATACCTGCATATGTATGAAAATTTAATCAAATACCTTAAGAAGTTCCTGCCAATTGTCATCGTCAACTCCAAAGAATGAAGACGAAGGCGAATATAAAGAAATGTTAATCAAATATGTCAGCATGAAACAAGAAGTGGAAAATAAACCTCATAGAAGGAGACAATATGCGAAGTTGACACCATGTTTACGAATGCATAACCAACATTGCACTTATTCTGCATACAAAGGACTTTGTTAATAGACACAGGAATATAACCAAGAACATTATCTATGGTAAAAACAAAATTTCACATACATTACCTTAAAATCTATCGGCAAGTATAAGAAGTCATAAGTACCATTGTGGCTTTCATCTATTGCAGCCAATAGCATCTTCGAGGTGTATCTGCATATCAAATCAAAAGCTAATTTACTTACAAAAGAAAAGCTTGATTTCCAATAGTTTCTTAAATTGCAAGTCATCAGAAAAGTAAAACAGCTTGTCGGTTATACTTGTTTGGAATGTTTTTTATCATCAACGTTGTCCGTGTATCTTCCCCTTTCACAATTTTTTCCAAGTCCAACTGATACTGTTTCTTGTTATTCACTTGATTTCTTTGTCCTTCAACTTGCCAATACCAGTTCCTATCAACCAAACCTTCTGCACCCATGGAAGTTATACCTGGAAATGGAGCATTACCAAGGAAAGGCCCAAACCTCTGTGAAGGCATCATTCTAAAATTGGGGGAATTATTATCCGGTATGTTCCCTGAAACAACAAATCCAGTGTTCATGGTGCCCCGAGGGCTCATATTCATCATCAAACCTCTATCGTTTCGGCTAACTCCAATATTTCCAAATCCAACCTGCTTCATAAAAGATGTATCTGGCGACTCTGGGAAATAGCCATAGTGCTTCTCCAATGGTCTGCCGGAGGGAGCCGATCCCACATGATGCATACTGTTATTGTGTGAGGATCCAAGAAAAGAGCCATGGGGACTAGAATAAAGCATGTCCTGCCTTTGGCTTGGGGTGTTTGACATGGATGACACTCCCATATATCTTGACTGCCAAGACTGGGCTCGGTCCATATAAGGTGTTGGACTACCCCAGAGAAATTGTGGTCCACTTAAATCTCCAACAGCAGATGCACTTGAACTTGAGGGTCCCAAGGAAGAAAAAGCTCCGAGAGCCATCATTCCACTACTATGATCAGAATGCTGAAACCCACCTATCTGTGATACATTACTACCAGAGAATACCTGCTCAGCATGATTAACCCTATTTTGGTCCTTCCCAATTGGAGCAATCTTAGCGGAATTTGACATCATTGGAGGAAGCACAGAAGCTAATCCTTGCAAACTGTTGATACCACTAGGGCTCATTGCCATCCCAGTTGGAGACTTGCTCAGATCACCTGGACTACCAAATTGTAACCAAGTTCCTGTCATTCAATAGGGTATTGCACTCAGCCTTGTGATAATACAAGTTGGATGATGAAAAGGTACAAAAGCATCACATTATTTTAATGTACCTGGGGGAGAATTAGTTATAGGTGAATTTCCAGGATTCTGGTAAACTCTGGATTCATCTCGTTCCAGATCATGATTCAATTGTTGCATCAAACTGTTTCAGAGGAAAAGTTCTTAGGATATGAGCACAAAAGCAGGAAGTGCAGAGTAAATTATTTTATGAACTTCATCATATGAGTTTTTGAATATAAAGAAATGGGAAAAGAAAGGAGAACTGAGTAATCACGTGCCTTTTAGGTACGAGAGTGGAGGAATTATTGCTGATCTTATACTTAGTTTTTTTATTCGTTTGATCGCTGCATATTATTGATTTATGAATCAAACAAAACAAAATTACTACATAACTGGTAGTAATCCTTTTTCCACTCAAAACAAGAAAAAAGTATCGCAAGTGTAATTACAAGTCTATCTCGCTGCACTTTTATGTCAATACAAAGAAAAACATAGGATTCTGACCTTTTCTTAAAAGGATAGTAGTTGACATAGAACTTAACACGCCATCAGATGGTAAAAAATAAGCTATGATCAGACATTCCTAATATCTTAGCTTTAGCAAACTTTACTTTATAACGCCACCTACTCAAGGTATTGAGCCTCCTAATACATAAGAAATCATAAGTTAACATAAACCATCAAGATAGAAATAAATGAATTATAAGGGCGATGACAGATATTTCTCACAGCATCACATGTGAAAAAGTAATTGATGTGCCAATCGCTCACATTACATATGACATACTTTTATCCACCGATGTCAGAACTTTTTTCCGATTAAACACCCAATGGAAACTGGGTAAATCTAAATTAGACTGATTTAAAAGTCATCTTATATGACACAGGCAGAAAAATACTAAACCAGTGCACCATTGGCCATATTATTTCTAGACTTACTAACTCAATAAATCATACAAAAAGATATAAAGGAAAATAACGCTTTTGGCACTCTAGCGAACTTGACTTGAAGAGCTATCATTGCAAATTTGCAACTATAAGCTTCATGTCTTATACCCTTCCATGGTTTTAGTATTATTCATATTCATCGTTGATATACAGCAATGAAATGGAGTAACATAAAAGACAAAATAAGCATATTGAAATAACAGGAAACACGAGTTCTAACTAAAAGATTCAACATCCTATCAAATCCAGACAAGTATGATAGTTAGTTCCAAAAAAAGTAACGTCAATCAATATGTTCATGCAGTTTAATAGCCACTGAGATAAAATCTAAAGCCATACACATACTTTCTACGTGCTCCCCCAGGGCGGCTTAGCTCCAGCTTTATGTGTTTGCCAGCAATGTCACTCTTGTTTAATGAGCGAAGAGCAGCTTCAGCTGCTCTGACATCATAGAACTCGATAAACTTGTGGTGAGGCGTCTCCCTTACCTGTCTCAAGCATTTTAAGAACAACCCAACATAAACTTTGAGTTTCAGTTAGTAGAAAGAAAAATAGCTAAAGAACATTAGCAAATATGTCCACCTTCTTTACTTCTCCATATACCCCAAAATTTTGTTTAATATCATCATCTGAAACTGAAGGGTCCAAGTTAGATATGACTAGAGTTCCCTGATTCATGTCTTTGTCTGATGGTTTTAACTGAAAAACAGGAAAGAAAACAGGAACAAGGAATAAGAGCATATAATAGTATAGAAGAAATGAAAACCAGAAAGAAAGTATCTTGACAACCTTGGGAAGAGAGAAATGAATGTCGAGCTTTCTTCGTCTTAAAGGTTTATTCTGCAAAGCACGCATAGCAGTTTGGGCATCACGTATATCATAATAAGATATCATTACAAATCCTCTCTTCTTGCATGAAGTGTAGAGATATCGAATGTCCCCATATTGCTGTGCAAAAGAAAAGTCCATTGCAAATAAAATGCAGATAATTATACAACATACGATAGTGAAAGATAATCTACAACCAATTATTTACGATGATGACTAAGGTGAAAACACAGGTTGGAGATCATAATAATAATAACTTCAGAGTTAAACTCTCATGCCAAAGAATACATTTTTTTCATTCTTGATATTGTAATTGAAAGGTCAGTACTTCAGAATGCATAGGGCATTTCTTATAAATCACAGCACAGAAAATATATACATCAAAGCGAATACTTCCTTGGTGTAATAGAAAATTTCAGTAATAGCAGCATCACCAATGGCAAAAAGTATGCTGATGGCATAATAACTTACAATAGCAATAATTAACATAGAAATTTAAAAATGAATTAGGTGGCATGCTCGGGGCTCTGTTTCTTGCTTTTATATAACCAACACATAACTATAATCGACAATTAACTGTTTCGGTGATAACAAAAATACCTCAAACAGAGCAAGCAACTCTGAATCTTCAATATTACTATTAATATTCCGTACAAATAAAGTTCTTGAAGGATGCTCTTTTGATGGATGTTTCTTAGAAATAGTGCTGACACCATTTTGAAGGTTGTGATGCTTGATTCCATTGTGGATATGACCTTCAGAAACAGTGGTTTTTGCCATACCTACTGTAACACTCTCTACAGGATCAGAATCCAGCTCTAACCCCCCAACACTGTGAAAAATGTCATCGTCGGGTTCCTCAACTTGGCCAGGCAATCTGCTAAGATCAAAATCATCTGCTATTCCAGCTAGAAGCTCTTCTTCATCATCAGGCAAAATGATGCCAAGCGCTTGGAGATCGATACCATCTGGAGAAACCTCGCTCTTGATATTATCATTCAACGGATTTGATTCAGGAGATGTGTCATTGATGGACTGAATGCCAGAACCTGGGTCTTCGAAGTTAACTGAATAACAAAAAGGTATGATGAATTTAGTTTGAACACAATATAGAGCTTCTAGATATTTCAAGTATAGCCACATACATTTTGCATGAGGAAGGACGGGCAACGAACTTGAGAAAAGTCTAGCATCAGTTGATCCATAAAATTCACTAGCATAAAATTCATTAGACGATGGTGGAAGTTCCCATACACTCATTTTGGACTTCTGAGTTGTCTTCATTGATGGGATATTTGACAGGCCTGTAAAATACATGATAAGTAGTAGTTCAGATATCAGAAATCAACTAAATGAAGCTGGTGATCAATGTTGCACATTACCTGCTGAAATTAGATGGTCCACAAAGTGGCCCATTGCATTTCCTGCACAAGCAAGCAAGAAGGGTTTTTTTTTTATGTGTGAGAGAAAGACTATAAAGTATAGAGATGACCTTTGCCAATAAGTAACTATTTCTATCAATTCAAGAAGGGTAATGTAAGGCATCCACGTGTAGGTATGACCCCCAATGCACCTTACGAACCCGTTCTAGAGATTAACTCTGCTCGGAATATTTCAATCCGAATTCTAAAATTTACCAGAGGATGCCCGCAAAATGCGAAAAATACATCAGGAGATACCAGAAACAATCACATTACTTCTACTGTTCTACACCAAACCGGCTAAGCAATCATATAACATACTCCATAAACATCAACAATGCATTGCTCCCATCTAAACAATGCCAGAGACATGATCACGTTAAAGCAGATACTTCAAACATATCCAACATGCATCAGATTGCTTCAAGACTGCACGAAGTGTTACAGACCAAACTTTTCGCCATGAAAAAACAAAAAAAGAAGGCAACTTTCAGAAACAAACAAGCATGCTGCAGACTACATGAACCTCTCAATGTTGAAACCTTGATCGTAGACTTTTATGTGAAATCGCCATAAACATCTCCATAACAACAGCACGATGACATTGAACCGTACCAAGTACAACGCGCATTGGATAACAGAGATGAACAAACGGCAAAAACACCAGACGGAATAGGGTTTACAGAAACCCCAAAGAAAACAGAGTTGACATCATATAAAAATTTCACCTTTTTTACATATTTCGTCCCCTTTACCAAAACTAACACACGAACAACAAAAAACAAACGACGCGTTACTCATATTAACACACTACACTGAAGCCGACGAGAAGAAGAACACATGTCTCGAAGAGGGGAAGAAAGCGAAGGAAACGCCACGATCACCTACCAGTCGAAACAAATCAAATCCACTCACGAAGAACAGGGAATCCAGCAAACCTCGAAGAGAGAGAGAGAGAGAGAGAGAGAGAGAGAGAGAGAGAGAACAGCAATACTAAGACGGGTCCAGTTCTACGCCTTGCGTCCTACTTCGTCTGCATCGTTCCCTTTTTAAAGAAGCCGACCAGAGGAGAGAGAAAGCGGAGATGTTTGGTAGAAGAGAGAGAGAGAGAGAGAGAGTACGTGAAAACCCCTATCGCTTTCTCTTTCCTTTTTTTTCTCTTTATTTACTTCCTTTTCTCTTTCCTTTTTTTTCTCTTTATTTACTTCCTTTTTTCCTCTCTCTCTCTCTCTCTCTCTCTCTCTCTCTCTCTCTCTCTCTCTCTCTCGATGTTTGGATGGGAGTAAAAACTCTGCTCCATTTAATTTAAAACGAAGACAGAAAACAAATATTTAATTTTAAAAATCGAATATGAAGTTATTAACATTCGTCTGACACAAAACTGACTAATTATGTACTTTATCATAAGAAATTAAAAATTAGGGTAGAATGTTAAGCAGCTCTTTTTTTTTAAATTAATGAGGTCGAGTTTAAATTTCTCTATACGCAAATTATTTTTATTGAAAATCTCATTTATCATACTTAGATGTACGACTCAGGGTGAACATCAGATTAGTCGAGTTCGATAATAAGCCGAGAGTTCAACCCGTGGTCAGTGCACATAATTATTAGTATCGTGCGGGTTGAAAAAAATTGAACATCGGTACTAAACTTTTTTTATTTATTCGATCTATTCACTAATAATTTGTATCTATGTTGTGTACATAATTTATAAGTATAATAATGTGTAACTTTAATATCTCTATTTTGAGTTTTTTTTATTTCGTTCGGAAAAAATAGAGGTGCTCCCTACTTAAATAGGGAGCATCATGCTACCTACATTTTTAATCGTAAGATGCATAATGTATAGTGGATAAATTTAGGAGAGAGAAAATCTAATCTCCACCGTAGATTTAGCATCCTACGATTGAAGATGTAGATAATATGATGTTCCCTACTTAACTAGGAAGCCCTTATATTGAATTCATTTCGTTGATAATTTATTTGTCATTAAATTATGTATGTGATTGTACAAATATAATAAAAAATTATGAATAACTCCTCGATTTAACAGATGTTAATATAAAGGATAGAAAATTAAATTACATTAAAAAAATGATAAACAAAAACAAGATCCGTACATTCATTGATTCCTTATACAAAATTAAATATTTCGTTTATTACGTTTCCATGATAACCAGTTGATAATAAAATTTATGAAAATCACAAATCCACGCTATTGATAAATTTTTTTTCTACTACTTTCCATTAAAACAATTCAAATCTTGTTGTTTATATATACCATATTTAATGAAAGAGATTTTTTATTAGTATAATGATTGGAGTCTATCGTATATCTTCTATCGCTTTTCCATTATCACAATAATAATTGATATTGTTTGTATGGATCTTAATTAAAGGACTTCTGTAATTATGTGGAAACGGATTGCTTAATTAGCATAATTATAGTAAAATCTAATCGGTATATCTTCTATCACTTTCCTTATTATTATTATTATTATTATTATTATTATTATTATTATTATTATTATTATTATTATTATTATTAGTAGTAGTAGTAGTAGTAGTAGTAGTAGTAGTAGTAGTAGTAGTAATACCAGGGATTTTTAATAGCTTAATTGTGGTAAAATCAACAATTAATCATGGTAAAATATAATAAGTAGATTTTATATCACTTTTGCATAATCTATTATCAATACAATTGTAGGGCTTATATGTATCAAAATTTAAAGGCCCTCCCACAATTATGCGAAAAGGATTTTCTCATTAATATAATTAATTAGGTTAAATTTTTTATCACTTTTTTTTTATTATAGTCGTGATTTTTTTATGATTTGTGTGTACCATAAGTAAGGGTCTCTTATGATTCTCATATTTAGGGTAATATCAATAATCAATTATGGTAAAACTTTATCGTACAATTATTTATTCTATCATTTTTTTATATCAATTTAGTTTGCATAATTTGTATGTACCATAACTATTGGAATTCTCAAAATTATGTGAAAAAGGTTTTTCTTTTTAGCATAATTGTGGTAACACCAATAACTAATTACGTCAAATCTTATATCACTTTTCCATTATAATGATGAACTCTTATGTTTTATGTGTGTCATAATTAAAGGATCTCCTATGATTAGCATATTTATTGTGGATATGAATTCATATATGTACGGTAAACAACGTAGAGGTTAACGAGGGTGCATAACAATTTTCTATGCACTCGATGATGCGGTGCATGATGTGGACTATTGATTTAAAAATCAATGGCTCGAATCCTATCCAATTAATGACCCAAAATTAAATCGGATATGTGTCATTGATTTTTAAATCAATAGACCAAATCATGCATGTGTATAATAAATATCTATGTACCTTCATTTTTCTCACTAACGTACATAATTTACAAGTATAATAATCTGTAAATTTAATATCTGCATTTACAGTTTTCTTTTTATTTCATTAATAATGCTACTTAATTGTTTTTAAGTTATGTATGTGACTGAGAAACACCTATAAATAAGAAATAAAAGATCCGTTATGAATAACTCCTCGAATAAAAGATGTTAATAAAGGATAGAAGATTAAATTACATGAATTAAAAAACAGAATTTTGATACAGTAAAAGAAAGATCCGGGCATTTATTGATATATTCCTTATTATGATACCAAATTAATTGTTCCGTTTATATTACAGAGCCATCAAAGAAACAAATAAGATTCATTTCTATAATAACCAGCTGATAATTTTTTTATGAAAATTATAGAATATGCTCGATTGATAAATCTATATATAACTAAAAGTTGGACAATAGTCAAATTTTGAGGAACTTTCTCCATGCAATATTTGTCTTATCTTGTGATTTTTTTAAATTTTTTTATTCTCTTAATTAGTTAAATTAATTGATCCTTTAACTCCTATATTATTTTATCTATTAACAAGAAAAAACTAATTATTACTCTTGACTCTTTTGACTCTATCTCTCATAATAACTACATATACATTTATATTAATTATAAGTCAATAAATTATTTTCTATATCCAATTAAATAGAGTAAAGTAATTATATCAATACATTATATAAACATTCAATTCTAATATAATCGTGAATATATTATTTTAACTCCTATTAGAAAAAAAAATTAATTATTACTCTTGACCATTTAACTCACATGTTATATAATTTATATCTTATTACATTTGTCAGGTAATTACACTACAAATACTATACATCTTCTGGGCATTTATCTCCCATAATAACTACATATACATTTATATAATTATAATTAATGGCCCTCACAAATTCTGTGAAAAGGATTTTCGAAAATTGATAATTAATTATGTTACATCTTCTAGTAGTTTTTCTTTATATTAATTAAAGAAAAGGATCTCTAATGATTGCCATATTTATGGTAAACTAAACAATTAATTGCTGTAATTTTACCGGAAATCTTCTATCACTAGAGTTATCACACTAATATTTGTTATTGTTCATGTATCTTAATTAAAGAACTTCGTAATCACATGGAAATATTTTGTTCTAATTAGCTTAATTATGGTAAAATCTAATAAGTATATTTTCTATCACTTTTTCCATCACCACATCATCATCATCATCATCATCATCATCATCATCATCATCATCATCATCATCATCATCATCATCATCATCAATCAAACTATTGTAGGTTTTCTATGCACCATAACTAAAGCCCCTCCCATAATTATGTGAAAAAAGATTTTCTCGTTAGCATAATTATGGTGAAATAAAAAATTAATTACATTAAATCTTTTACTTTGGAGCTATCCATATAAAAGTATCTGTATTAATGTTATCACACTAATATTTTTTGGTATCGATATAAAAGTCACATATATACATATTGATAATTTTGTTTGTTTGAATATGTTTGATAAAAAATTATAATCATAAAGTTAAAATTTGACAATTATGAATATATGCTTAACATGAAATAAAGTGGTGCATACCATTTTTATTTTTCCTTATTATAATTTTATTCTTCTTCTTCTTCTTCTTCTTCTTCTTCTTCTTCTTCTTCTTCTTCTTCTTCTTCTTATTATTATTATTATTATTATTATTATTATTATTATTATTATTATTATTATTATTTGTACCATAATTAATGGCCCACGCAAATTCTGTGAAAAGGATTTTCGAAATTTGATAATTAATTATGTTACATCTTCTATCAGTTTTTCTTTATAATAATTAATTCTTATGTTTTGCTTGTACCATAATTAAAGGGCCTCTAATGATTACCATATTTATAACAATTAATTGCTGTAATTTTACAGGAGATCTTCTATCGCTACCATTATCACACTAATATTTTTTATTGTTCATAATCTTAATTAAAGGACTTCGTAATCAGGTGGAAAGAAAATTTCTAATTAGCCTAATTATGGTAAAATCTAATAAATAGATTTTCTATCACTTTTTCTATCATCATCATCATCATCATTATCATTATCATCATCATCATCATCATCATCATCATCATCATCATCATCATCATCATCATCATCATCATCAATCAATCAAAACTATTGTAGGGTTTATATGTACCATAATTAAATCCCCCTCCCATAATTATGTGAAAAAAGATTTTCTCGTTAGCATAATTATGGTGAAATAAAAAATTAATTACGTTAAATCTTTGCTTTGGAGCTATGCATGATTGATACCAAAATATTATTAAGGATGCTACCAATTTGTAAACATCCTTCAAATGTAATTTTTGCTTTAATTTCATGGTGTTTCACTAATTCAAGTGGGTTAGCGTTCTATTTTCAACAATTTCACCAGGACATTTGGTAGACCGGATAGTTTGAGGAGCTACTTGCATTATCTTTTTACCTTTTTCAATTCATTTACACATTACTTAAAAAAATTTATCCTCTATTCAACCCGTGAGAGTAATAATTTTTAATTATAAATTTTAAGTTCCTGTCCAAAAAAATTTCTAATAACTTTTACCCTTCCCTTCGTTACCCTTCTTTACTCTCAATCTAAACACACTCTTATAATATATAAATTGTCAGCGACGGAGTTAGGATGCATTACAAGTGGATTCACAAATAAATAGTAATAAAAAATATACTATATAATTGCAATGAATTAAGTATATAAACAATAATTTTTAAATTTTAACACTTTATGTACCTAAATTATTTAAAAGATATTGTATAAGTGAAAAAACTACTTATATTAAATTGATAATATTATAAACCAATTATAGATCATACCAATAAGAAATATTTCTATTATATAATATTTATAAATAAAAGAAATTGTATTATATAACAATGAAATTTACAATAATTTTAATTATTAATTAAAATAAAAATATTTTTTTTACAAAGAAAATGCAAGAAAAAATTATGAATAGTTTTATAATATATGAAAACAATGTCAAACTTATAATTTATGAAAAAATAAAGTTAAATTTTCATATAGTCACATAGTCAAAATTATATTGCTTTATTTAGAATGTTAGATCGTATTATAAATATTTTCTATAAAATATTAAAAGAAATATGAAAAATCTCATTTAAAATATTATAGTAAATTATAGTTATTATTAGTTTGGGAGAGAGAAAAAAATAAACTAAATCAACATGTTGGAGCATCTAGATTCAAATTAAGTATATAAATAACTAGTAATAAAAAATATATTATATAACTGCAATGAATTAAATATATAAACAATCATTTATAATATTAATTTTTAAATTTTAACAGCTTATGTATCTAAATTATTTAAAATATATTGTATAAATTATTTAAAATTATTGCATTTGAAATATTAGAGTAAACTATAGTTACTATTGATTTGGGAGAGAGGAAAAAAAGACTAACTAAATCAATACGTTTACAATAAACAGTTCGAGAGAGAAGAAAAAATGAACTAAATCAACACGTTGGAGTAGCGGGATTCGAATTGGTGACCAAACATTAATAAACCAACCACCTTATCATTGTGGAGAAGATGGAGTTATGACTAATTTCACTGGAAAGCAGGCCGAGAACTCCGCCATTGCATGCTATGTGCACAAAATGGTAGCTGATTTTGATCCTCACTAGCTTTAGGCTAGGTTTGACAAGTAGAACCGGAAGTTCTCCGGGTAACAATGAATAGTTTGATTTGATAGATTAGTTTGAAGTATGTTTAGATGAATTAAAATGTAATTATAAATAGATTCTAAGGGTGTATGGATAAAAAATGAGAATCAGAAATATAAAATATATTTTAATAAAAATAACTTTTTGTTAAATTAAAAATTTATATTAAATAATATAAAATTAATCAAACAAATTAATATTTCATAAAATTTTTATAAAAATATCATTTAAGATTATTTGTAAATAATATAAAATTAATCTCACGATACTATTTTTTTAAAAAAATATTTTTTCTAAATATCGATTTTTTCCAAAAAAATTAATTAGTATAAGTTAATATAACGAATTTCTATTTTGATTAATAATATTTTGACAAAAAATTAAATAAAAAATATACTAATAAATAATTTGTATTACAAAATAAATACAAGGTAATAAAATATTTTCTAAAAAAAATAATATAAAATTATTCTCATGAATAATATAATAAAGTAATTCATTTTATTTCTAAAACTTTAATTAATCCCACATATAAATTAATAAAATATTACCATAAAAATATAATATGATAATTAATAATTTTATAATTATATATTAAGTTAATATAAAAATTGTCAACTTTTATAATTACATGATAATTAAAATTTGATTAAGAAGAAAAATAAGAAATAAAAAAACGACTAGGAAAAAAAATAGCTGCAAATTTTAATTAAGAAAAAAAGAAGAAGAAATAAAAAAAACGGTCAGCAAAGAAAAAAGTAGCTGCAACGACAGCATTAAATGCTGTTGTTGCAGCAAAAACCGCACGAACCGGGTGGTGGAACCCCGATGACGTCAGTCGAGGTTTCACCCTAGGGTTCTACGTCCGATTCTGCCAAACGTCACATCGTTTGGCGGAACCGAGTGGAACCTGGTCAGAATCAGCTCAGGTTCTGACCAGGTTCTCATTGTCAAACCCAACCTTTGAAATCCGGTTGATCCAGAGTGAACATAATATCCATAATTCGGAGGTCAGATTTAAGGCTGAGAAATACATTTGAATACTGAATCAAATATTAACACCAAGAGTAAAGGTGTTCATGGATCGGATTTGACCTGATTCGATCCCAATTCTAATCAAATCCGACTAATTTTATTCGGATTGAGTTGAGTTATGACAAATTTATCATCGAATTCGATTCACGAGTCAGATCATCGATTTATCCGATTAAATTATTTTATATATATTTTAATTATTTTTATAATATTGAACAAAAAAGGAAATAAATATTTTTTAAAAGGTTTATAATAATTTTAAAGCTTATAAATATACATTTTTAATATATTTTAATTTTAAAGTCATGTAAAATTCTTTTAAAACTAAATTGATTCAAATTTAATAAATAATATATAAGCGTTTGGGTCATTGGGCTTGGTCGGGACGATCGAGTTCAAAATATTAAAATTTATATTCAACTCATTAATGATTGAATTATGATCGAATCGGTTCGAGTTTGATCCAACCAACATCTAATTCGACCTAATTTAAATTGGATCGATTCACATCGTCGATTTCATCAGGTCGATTCAACATGACAAACACCCCTAACCAAGAAGGTACATGAGGATGAAATACATTTCTACGTCTTGATGTTAGGCTTCATCACGATGTATCAGGTTTCCCCTGAGTTGAACGACCTCATTCTATTTGATTTTTTGGTACTTTTTTCGTATTCTTTTCCTAAAGAAAATAATCCAAGAAATGTTGAGACAGACCGCTTGTTTTTTTTTTTTTTGGATACCCGTTTGGGACCCCCGATGTCCAGGGTTATTAGCACCTGACTAATCCGAAGTCGAGGTAAAGAGCATTTACTTTGCCTTGTTTGAGACAGACCGCTTGTTTGATCTTTGCTTTGTATGATGAATCGTGATACAATAATACTCCTTTTAATGGCTTGTTCATTTACTTTGCCTTTAAAGTTGGAGCCCTTTTGCTGCTAATAATGTTTGGTTTGTTTTGACTTATAAAGTAGACTCTAAATTTAATCATATCAGTTGTAAATGCAGAAGTAAAACAAAAGAAATGGATGCATCCATTACCTACCGAGTTCCATTCAGGTATACATCTCTCCTTCAAGTTCCATGTCTCTTATTTTTTTTTTCTTTTTGAGTACCCACTCGGAGTCTTCGGTGTTCAGAACTATTAATACTTAACTAATCTAAAATTGAGGTAAAGAACAAAACGATATCCCTCTGATCAAATTAACAATTCCGAAATTTGAACTCGATGCTACTAACTCTCGGTCCCTTAATCAAATTTGATTCTCTTATGTTTCTTTAGTGAATGTTGATGCTGACATTTTCTTCCACTGTTTGATGTCTATGTGGGCACCTTGGAACCATGGAATGAAAAGAAAAAGATAATAATTCAGAAGCTTCGATGTACTTGAGGAATTTCATTGTACTGCATGATTACACTTATAAAAAAAATTAAATTACTACACCTGTGTCATGTGAGATGCATTAAACCTTCATTTTTCTCTTACATCAATAATAATAATAATAATAATAATAATAATAATAATAATAATAATAATAATAATAATAATAATAATATTAAAAAAGTAAAATCAACCATTAAAATATCTCTTTTTAATTTTGTTTGACGATATTTACAATAATATCTCAATTTATCTTTCGTTATACTTTAATTTTATTTAATTAAATATGTAAGAACACATATAAAAAAAATACATCCATTCAAATTATTTAATTAACTACTACATTCTTTTTAGTACATGTACTTTATGTAAGCCACCAAATTTCAACCTCGTTACATGTTCCATAATAATAATAATAATAATAATAATAATAATAATAATAATAATAATAATAATAATAATAATAATAATAATGATAAATTATCATTATCATTATTATTATATTATGATAATGATGATGTTGTAATCACCAAATCTTACCATCATTAAAAAATAAATAAATTACGGGATTCGTCGTCACTCCAGACGTCATCAATTCCCCCCATCGACCTCCTGCGCCTTCCTCTTCTTCTCCTCTTCCTCTCTCCTCTCTCCTCTCTCCTCTCCGGTCCGCCACCACCGTGACGCTTCCTTCGTCTGCCCACGTCCCCAGGCACCAAGAAAGATCCCACCTTTTTCTTCCTTTTTGTGCCATCTCCATCGCGTCCATAGACCGGCATTCAGGAACAGGCGGCGGCGGCGGCGGCTGTGGCTGTGGCGGTCGTCATCGTCGCTGGTGGGAGCAGTAGGACGAGTAGGAGAAGGTTGGCAATGGCGCCCCCGCCGCTCCTCTCGCTCGCGTTGCCCTCGGAGACCGGACGCGTCCTCAGCATCCAATCTCACACCGTTCAGGTGTGCCGACGATCCTTTAATCTTTTTTTTTTTTTTCTTTTGCGTTGTTTCTTTTTGTGTTTACGAGAGTGGGAAACATAGAAATTGATATCTGCGATCATTAGGTCGAATTTTATAACTTTTCCTGCTCGGATTGTGTTGCAATAGTTCACAATTAAGTGCAAAGTCATGGCGTGATCTTTGTGGAGATTATGTTAATGAGCAACAAGTAGTTTTTTCTTAGAATGGAGAGGATGAATACTGAGCATCAGATTCATACTCGAAACCGCGAAGAGAAGTGGCAATTCTCTGCAGCTGGAGAATTTTTGTTTACAATTTTTCTGTCAACAACTCGAACATAACTTTGCAGCTGGAGAGCTCTTGTTTGCAATGTTGTTGTCCTTCACCCCTCTTTTTTTATATCACACATGTACACCTACTAGCCTTATCTAATCATCCTTTTACCTTAAAATTGGACCTAGTTAATTCTTAATGTTTTATTTTTGTATCAAAACAACCTAATTCATGTGTATTTACTGAAAGTCTGAAACTTGTCAATTTTCCTACTCTTCTTGTATGTCCCTGACCTCTTTATAATTATGTCAATTAGCCATATGCTATTGCAACACATATATGCAATCTATGGCATATGCTGTCTGATTACCTTGGTTCATATAATCTACAATTTGTCTTAGAAACATAACTCCTCTTTCTTGTTATTAGGGATATGTTGGCAACAAATCCGCTGTCTTTCCTCTTCAACTTCTTGGCTACGACGTGGACCCAATCAATTCAGTGCAGTTCTCGAATCACACAGGCAAGCTGCTTTACATAACTTCCTTCCAACAGTCTGAGAATCAGAGGCCTCGTATATGGTGCGAAATTATTTGCTGCTGTGCAAGAGAGCATGGGGTTAACCTTTTCCATGCAGTTCTTCTGGTGGTTTAATTGCAAGTTGGTTGTGCAGGATATCCAACCTTCAGAGGACAGGTTCTTGATGGTCAGCAGCTACAAGATCTAATTGAAGGCCTTGAAGCAAATGATTTGTTATACTATACTCATTTGTTAACAGGTTAGTTTTTCTTATTTACTCTACATGCTGCAGTGCTTTTGCTTTATATCATTATCATCAGTTCATCACTGCATTTGGTTTGAAGGTCATCACCTTTCTCTGATCTTGGAATATTTTCAGGTTATATTGGTTCAGTCTCATTTTTGAATACTATACTACAAGTGGTAGAGAGGTTACGTGCAAAAAATTCTGGGCTTATATATGGTATACTTTCAGTATGTACCATTATTTTGTTAAACATTCAACTTGAAGCTAGATTTCATTTCTTCATTTTGTAGTAACTAGAATTTTTTACAAACCTGTACGTGAAAATAATACAAAGGGTAATTCATGAGCTCTTAGCTCATCGATTAAGCTTGTATAGTATATATATTTCTATGAAAAGTTTTCTAGATTAATTGATGTTTCCTCTCTAGTGTGCGATCCTGTTCTGGGAGATGACGGAAAGTTATATGTGCCATCTGATTTGGTGTCCGTGTATCGGGAAAAGGTTAGTTTTTAGTAACTTGATCTGTGGTTTAGAAGTTCTAGTTATACTTAATGGATCCTATTCCTAGGTTCACAAATTATTATTTGGGAATATTAAAGATGACTTTCATAACTCAAAAACTATGAAACCAACTGACTGTTTTTTTTTCCGGTGCTGACCTTTTTGTGCTTGAAAGTAAAGGTAGCATCATCCACGTATGGATAATAGTATATACTGATCAAGTATGAAAAACACAAAGCCATAAATCTCGACATGGATACCAAAAGAGGAAAATATTTACTTTGGTCTATGACCCCATTTTATGGATAAATCTTGATTAGTGATTACTATTAAGCTCGAATAAGAATATTTTTTTTCTCAAGACAGAAAAAAACAAAGAATATTCTATAAAGAGAATATAATTTTTTGGGGGATAATAATACATAACTCCGGTTATTGGATGTATTCTTAGTCAACTGAATTCATATCATGTTTTGTTCCAAAGGCTGCTCTTACTTGTTCCAGATGTTTTTTTACACTTTTACTATATCCGCAGGAAAGTGGGAATTATTTTAAAGCTCTTGATGAGATAATGTTGTTCTCCTTTGCTTCCTTATGGGCAAGTGAAAGTTTACTTGCTTCTATTTTTCTCCTTTGTTTTTTAAGTGGTTTTCTATAAGCAATATATTGAAATCTCGATATCATGCTTCTTTTTTCTCTTCTTTTGCTATTTTACCACCAGAATTTCAAGAATTATGCCATTAACTTCTGATAATGGACAATTCATCGTCTTTTTTTTGTTTTTTCAGGTGGTTCCTGTTGCTTCAATGCTTACCCCCAACCAGTTTGAAGTTGAATTACTCACAGGATTGAGGTAGTTTCGAATTCTTTTTTCTTTTTTTTGAGAGTAGTTCTCAATCCTAATCTATTATATCTTCTTTCAAAAAAGTAGTAGTTATTTCATCTATTTGCTTTGTCATAGGAGATAATAAAGGACTTAAATTTGTTTGTGGGATGAAAGCGGATTCGTCTTGCATCATTAGCACTAGATTATGGCTGTGCTTTTGACATACTAGGGCTTGTAAAAAATAATGATGACTAATACTTCTTCTTTTGATATATAATCCCTTTCAATATGACTCCTTTTAATATTTACATTTTACTACTATTTTGCAGAGTGACATCTGAAGATGATGGCTTGAAAGCTTGTAATATTCTTCATGCTGCTGGGCCTGCAAAGGTTTGTTCTATATTTTTAATATTTGGATTAAAGATTCTTGTGAAATCTTTTCAAATGTCATGTATATTGTAAGTATATTTGACCAGCAAAGCTTGTTAAAGAATCTTTGAGTTTCTGAATCTACCCTTATATTTTGCTTTGTAAGAAAATCAGAAGAGGTAAAAACTTGTACATGTGATTCGCGATTGCATGTAGGTGCAACATGCATTAGGTGATTGGAAGTTGATCTTTACTATAAAACTAAAAAAAATGTAGATATAATAACTCTATTTATTTTCTCCCTTGTTGTGATCTTTTTAGGCTTTTATCTGTGTTGAGTAGAATAATTTGCAGTTTGCCTTAGTATTTGATCAGAATTCCAGCCCAGATTGATGAGAAAGGGAGAATTGACGAAAACTCTATGCGTTCATCTTGATAGGCTTTGTCATGTTAACTAGATAAAGTAGGATGCCATCTCATTGTCCCTTCTTTTTTCCCTTATGCAGTCCCGTCACTGAATACGGTATAATGGAATGATCTAATAAAAATGATGATATTTTATTGAGGGCAATAAAATGGTGATATTAAAATATAGCATGCATATATGGTAGAGACAACTTTACAACCACTTAAAATATCTAATGACGGGGACATTTATAAGACCTTCTATGATTGGTCACACAAGCCTGTTCAGTTTGCTTTGAAACAAATGAAATGTTATCTTATTCAAGAGTTTAAACAACCTAGTATTTATAGTCGTCCGCAAGGAATAGTTAATCCGATACACCAAGATACATATTCTTTTGAATTTTCTCTATCACCTTGGAAATGCAGAAAGAAATTCACAAATTCTTCTAGATATTTTTAGTTGACCAATAATTAGTTCAATTTTGGGAAGTTTCTGTGACCTAAGATTTTACAGTTTGTATATCATACATATTCTTATGTATATATAGAGTAATGGTTTTCCTTTATGCCAAATCATGTTTTTACAATAATTACTTTATAATCTGACAACATATTTTCATTCAATTATGTTTTATAGGTGGTAATAACCAGTCTGCACACAGATAGCAAGCTCTTGCTCATTGGTAGTCATCAGAAAGTTATGGTATTATTCATAATATTCTTAAATTATGCATTTCATAAGCATATATAAGGAGATATGTCGATATCCAATGTGTAGTTTTTTTTTCTTCTATTACGAGATTGATATTGTATAAACTCTCTACATCTAATCTTTGTTTGGTCAATGACTAGTATTGTGCATCATTTCATCTTTCGGGGTCCATTAAATAACAAGCTTTACACGACTTCCTGATTTGTAGGGTCAACCCGCACAGCAATTTAAAATAGTGATCCCTGAGATTCCTGCATATTTCACGGTATGTTCTCCTAATCACAAATGAAATAAATGTATCCTGTTATTAGTTTTGGACTAAATAATGAAATGTATTTCTTATCTCTTGCTGCCTACTCAATAAATTTGAAGTGTTTAAGTGTTTGCTTTACATTCCTCTGGCACACCTACAGTTATGGGTATCCATTCAACTCTTGCACAATTGAGATAAGGACAAATCTGCTATCATATAAACTATGAATGCATTACTTACCCAAAAAAAAAGTATGAATCCATTGGATGACTATACATTTAGGGTTAGATGGCATATTTATTTCTTTTTTATTTCCATAACTTGTATGTTTGGTACTGTTAAATTATATGTATTTGCCACTGGATAATATGAAAAATGGGCCATTGCTTGCAGGGTACTGGAGATTTGATGACGGCACTTTTACTCGGATGGAGCAATGTAAGTCTTCATGAAATGATACTCTGTTTTGAGTGAAATGGTTGTTGAGAGAGTTTCTATTTGCATTACAAAAGATATGACTAATACTTCCATGTTTGATATTCAGAAATATCCAGATGATCTTGACAAAGCATCAGAGCTTGCAGTATCAAGTTTACAGGTAATCCCTTCACTTTATTTACAAGGTTTTCTGGAAAGGTTGGCTTCCTCTTGTTTTCAGTTGTCTTTGGAGCTGGTGGCCTCAGGCTGTGTTCTGTTGTTTAAATGAGAAATTTAAAACATTACAGAGGAATCAAGAATGTTGAAATGAGTAAGAAAGGATATTAGTGCACACTCTAACGGATGAGTAAATTAAGTCTACTTTCTTAAGTTGCAGGGTTAAGACAAATAACAAAGAATCCAAGACTAAATAGTATCTTTAGTTTGGAGCTACGCCTGATTGATACCGAAACGTTATTGTAAATGCAGCCAATTTGTAAACACCCTCGAAATATTAATCCAAAAGTCCAGCAATAAATGATTTCAACAATTTTACCTGAATATTAGGTAGACTAGATAATATTACTTTGCTTTGCTTTATGCACAACTTTACCTCAATCAGTTGACACATTACTTTGCTTTATGTACAGGCTGTGCTGCGGAGAACAGTTGCCGACTATAAAAAAGCCGGTTTTGATCCTCAGTCCAGTAGCTTAGAAATTCGATTGATTCAGAGTCAAGATGATATCCGTAATCCGGAGGTTAGATATAAGGCTGAGAAATACATTTGATTGCTAAATCAAATATTAGCCCCAAGAAAGAAAGTACAGGAAGATGAAAAGGCTATTTGCCTCCAATATACATTTATATATGTAGATGTTAGGCTTCATCATGATGTATCAGGCCATCTGAGTTGCAGGACCTCATTCTATTGGATTTTTGGGTACTTTTTTTTTTAATTTTTTTTCTAAAGAAAATAATCAATGGAAATGCTTGTTGGATCTTTTCTTTTCTTTCTATGAATCAACTTGTACAGGTATAATATGCCTTTAATGACTTGTGAATAAAAAATAACAAAATCTCGATGAAGATCTATATAATTAAATTGTATTAATATATTTGTTATTACAATATTTTGAATAGATAAAAATTATTCAATTATATATAATCTTGTGGATAAAAATTAACAAAATTATATAAGTAATAAATGATAATATTACCATGTAGTTGTTATTAATTTATATAATAAAATATTTTTAATAAAATTATAAGAGCACGGAAAAATCATTCGAATACCAATAAGTAGGACGATTTTTTCCTCGTAAAAAACTATCAACCAGCATTACTTTCACCGCTACGCTAAACCCTAATTTCGCTAGCAAAATCTCCTCCCCTTCCTTCAGCCACGCTCGATTCCTTCCTTAATGCTGCTAAATATCTTCAACCTTGTGCATGACCACAACATTTCAGATGTTATTAAGTAATATGAAGATACCGGTCATCAGAAAGTTATTCAAGTTGTTAATTATTTCCTCCCTTTTGCCCTTTGGGCCTAATTTGGATATGGGAACTAGGGCCAGAACTAGCCCTAGTTTCCATCGGTTCTGCTAAACATATGCCCAAAAAAACGTAATGATGACGAGAACCATGATTTCGATCAACGCCCATGATTCTCGTCAGTTCGAGAACCAGAGTTCTTGCCTCTGACAAGAACTCGGTTGATTCTTTTTGAAGACTAGAACCAAGCCTTTTTTTTATACTTTTCTTTTTTATCTTTTGCATAGGCCTAAAAGTAGGTCCACCTACTTTTAGGCCTATATCTACTTTAGTATTAATATATAATTCTATTACTTATTATATGTTAGTAAATAATAATATTATATATTACACTAATTATGTATTATTATATTACTTAATTTTTTAAATAATAATAAATTATTATAATTATAAAAAATTGCACTTTAATGTTAATATATGCTTAACCGTCATTCAAATTTTTTAATAATTTAATCTTATAATTAACTCACTTAATTAAATTATTTTACATTTAATTAAGAGATTAATTAGTGCACACATTCCTTTTTATTTATATTTATTGTTTTACATTGCTATTTTCTTTAACTTTACTTTTAGATCATTTTATATTTTTATTTTTTTGGTGTTGGTTTTAACTAATCAATTAATATAACATTAGTATTTTATATTTAATTAAATTATTAAGAAAAATTAATTTTTAGTTGTTATCAAGTCTAGCGCATGAGCTAAGAAAAATGTAATCTAATTAAAAATATTACTAATTAAATTTTATAAATAAGAGTAATTTAGTATTATTTTACAAATTTGTTTGAAATATCTTCTTATTCTATATTAATAGTTTTTAAATAATAATATATTATTTTAATTGTTTTTGAAAATAAAATTATTTTTCTCTCGTTTAATCAAATAAAATATTTTTTTAGTTCTACAATTTCATCCAAAACATTCATCGAACTAAAACATCTAATCAATTTTGTAGTTCTTAACACTAAATCAGAATTTATCTGTCTCGATTAGTTCTTGAGAACTAACAAGAACATAAGTTCTTGCATCCAAACGATACCTTGAAGTTCACACAATGGAGGAACTGAAGCTTTCTGGCAATCATTTGAGTGGATCACGACCAATTATAACTTTTTCTTCAAACTTTGATGATGAACCTCGCTGGAAGCTCATGAAAGAAATGATAATCCAGGTATGCTCTGGTTTAGCTTAACAAAGAAAAAGATGCCCTTGATTAAATAGTTTTGCATATCAGTAAATATAATAGGCTGTTATTAATTTTTTGTAACAGTTTCCTGAGTTCGAGAGAATGATATGTATATTTTTAACTAACAGATTTTTGGGACTCCGAAGGAACACATAAAATCTAAGCCTTTTCGTGACCGTGTCCTTGTAATTTCAATTTTTTAGACTTTTTTTTTTTTTTAAAAGAGAAAGGGTGACTATACTAATTGGTAATCACCCGCATATATTAAGGTAAAAGAGAGAAATATACCTGTGTGCAATAGAAGAGTAGTGCCAAGACTTTTTCAAAAAAAAGAAAAACAAAAGAGGAGCACCGTTGTGTTATATTCTCAATATAACATCTCTTTCCCTTGAAGATCATTCAATTTTAGACAATCATATATGGTTCCGTAATTACCAGGTAACATATTAACATTCGGTATGCTATTTTTTTCTCACTCTGCAGCATTTATCATCTTGGTGATAGCATTAAGCAGGTTTAAGCATGATAAATTACAGTCATCATAGATATATTGCTTGTACTTGTAAACATATATGCGACATAGTAGTTAATATTTCTCATGACTGTTTTAAATAGCCCCTTGCCATAATAAATTAAATTGCTTTTCCTTGATGTTTTTTCAACTTATATGTGGATTCGTTGTGATACTAAGAATTAATATTTTTAACGAGTGTTGGCCTGTGCTGAATGCCATGTCTACATTATGCAAACCTTGGGTTGAGCTGCATTTACGAAAAAAAGATTTCCTGCATGCAAGAGATGCCATGAGTTGGTTTATGGGGCTTATATTCATAATCAACTTGGTCGCTCTATGAATCCTTTCTCTTCTGTATATCAAATCTCAGAAAACTGTAGTATCATACTTGTGGCTTGTTTAGATTAGGTTTGGATTATATATCGAAATTTTGTATGTTGTTTTGTCATTGATGCTGTTGATGGTTCTCACTTTGGTATTTCGTTATGCATGATGCCTATAACATTTACTTGGCATAATTAGAAGATTAAATTAGTATATGCCAACTAAACGTTTGTTGTTTACATAAAAAGATAAATGGTGATTGTACACTGGTCTTAATAGGGCGATGTAACCTTAATTTAATATTCATTCAATAGCTCAGAAAGAAGTAACTGAAAATGTTCAATATTATGTGGTACATAGTCGATTACGTCAATGATGTGAAACATTATCATGGTTAGTTATATATATATATATATATATATGTATATATATATATATATATGTATATGTATTCTTATTTTATGTATCAATCGTAAAACATAAAATTAATTGTATTAGTTGAAAATTTATATGTAAAAAATGAGATACTATTTTATGGACAATTCTGCCCTTGTTTGAATATAAAATAAGGTATGAAAGCTTATCCCACCTTTATACCTCTATCATAAACAATTCAATTTACATATTAACAACTGTAAACAACATTTCCACCTGAAAATTGCTTTTAATTTTATTCTATTTTGTGCATCAAAATGGATGTTCAGACCTAATAGATTCTACAGAAGCAATATCTTCAAAGTGAAAGAACATTGTCAAAATTAATAAAATATCGAAGACATGGTTGCTAAGTCTTTAAGACAAATATACTCTGAATTTATAATTTAAGGCACATTCATTTGTTTAAGTTACATACCACAAAGTCAAAGATATATATTTAATATAATTACATCCAATTTAAAAAATAACATACATTTAATATTGTTGTTATAGTTTTTTTTTCCAATTTTCTTATTTTATTTATCCAAATTTTAACATTAAATAATAAGTTTTTAACTATTATATTTTTAACTAGTATTTTTCACTTATTTTAATAATAATATTTTATTAATTTACACATGAACAAAATAAGTTTCATAAATTATTTTATTACATTATTCATAAGAATAATTTTGTATTATATAAATATTTTTTAAAGATGTTATATTACCTTATATTTAATTTATAATACAAACTATTTATTAATATACTTTGTACTTTTAAAAATTACTTTTTATGAAATTATTATTATTAATTATTAAATTATGAGATTAATTTTTATGTTATTTATTTTTAAATAGTTTAATCGATATTTTTAATATTTTTTATGAAAATATTAATTTGTGAGATTAATTTGATATTATTTATTAATTATTTATTAAATATTTTTAATCAATATTTTTAACAAATTTTTTATGAAAATATTTCTTGAGATTAATTTTATATTATTTATTAGTTTTTTAATATTTTTAATTAAACCACTCAAAAAATAATTTATGAAAATATTTATTTGTGAGATTAATTTTATATCAATATAATTTATAAAATCAATTAAGTTTGTTTTATAAAAAAAATATCTTATATTTTTTGTTCTCACTTTTTATTCAAATTAGAACATATATTAAATTATTACATTTTAGTTCATCCAAACACGATTAGAATCAATCTACAAAATCAAACTATTCAATATAACCCAAAGAACTCCAATTTTTATTTGTCAAACAGGGTCTAATGTAAAGTTTAAAACTTATAATTCGTCACCTAGCACACAAGACTAATTTCAAGTATTCATATTTTCTAAGAGTCATCGTACAAGGTGAAACTCTCTAATCCCTTCGTATGGAAGTTCATGTCTGCTAAGATTTATAAACAATAATAAGAGTGTGTTATTGTTGATCCTTTCTTCAAGAAATAATTCTTTCTTATCACTCCAATACCAAATAGTCTTAGAATTGTGTGCTCTGATTTTGGTTGGTTGTTACGGGCGATCCACGAAGGGAGGTGATGTTCTAAAACCCTTTAACAAAAGTGAATCTTAACCTTCCCCAAATAAAAGAATTTTGGTTCTTTTTGTCTCCTATTTCATTATAATCTTTAGCATAGCAATTGGAGCAATGAAAAACATAATTTTCTCAAGTAAATATTTGATCACACTTATATATAACATGAAGCATTTGTAATGTAGAGTTCAAAACCACTTCTTTTTAAACATGTGATTTATGTATTGGTCATCATAGAAGGATGAGAGTCTTCAAATTAAATGGAAGTCTAATGAAAATTATACGAGAACCTCCAACTTGTCCCATAAGAGTGTTTAAGGAAGAGCGAGACTCGTATGCTTTGGTACAAATGAATGATGAGCTCATGCTAGTTTTTGTCAACTTTTGGAGATGGATTCATTTGTGTTACCAACTTATAAATCGACACATATGGATTAAACTATCGAGTATTGGAGAACAAATGCTATTTTTCAGTTTGAGGAGTTGCATATCAAGAAGGGGATAAGATTTACATACAGTTTATAAAGTAAACCAAGACAAAGTTCTCTCCTAAATTAAAGACATAGCATATTATGTTATGTAAGATGATGATTTTGATAATGTGTGTTGGATTGACTTGAAGCCTTAGTATAATGTCTGGATTGACTTGAGGCTTTAGTTTTTACTACTAATCAACTTGAAGAAGGCTTGTTGATTTAATTTTATCCTCAATCAATACTTGTATATATTTTTTTTTTGTGTAACAAAAAGTTTAACATAAATAATATACAATAATAAAACTAACTTTTGTTTCATTCTATATCGCTGAAAAGAAAAATATTGAAAACCACTTTTCCTTTATTCATCATATTATTTGTCTATTTGAACAACAACAAATTTGATAACTTTCTTATCATCTACAAAATTATGTTTCTTTATATCTCATAACAAACACTATATTTTTATTATTTTTTGAGAAAAATGTCTATTTACTATGCGTGGCTTCAGTAAAAAAAATATAGTAATAATTTTTTGTTATGCATGAATAACACTGATAATAAAAAATATGTAATTATTAATCCTTTTCTAAAGAAAGAGTTCACAACTGAGTATGTAATTATTAATCCTTTCATTAAGGAAGAGACATTGACACATCAATATCAAATAACCTTATTATTGTCTACTACAAGTTGTTGTCGAGAATAAATATGCATTAGACAAATTGATTTCAATAATCTTCTTATTACATCCTACCACACATTATTTTATGGTTATTAATATGCACATTTTTATTATTTTTTTGAAAAAAATACAAAAGAAACAACACAAAAATAAATAAACAAAATATACTATATAAAGTTTGCTTGGGGAGTTCAATCTCGTTATGAAGGAAAGCTCAAATTGATCATTTCCTAAAGAGCAATCAAATCAGTGAGCTCTCATAAGATAACTCGAAGTGTACATCCGCATCTATATGAGGAAGACACAAATTTTTTGGCTGTAAGGTGCAGCCTCACACGTAGAATGTGGGCTCCACCTTAATTTTTAAATTGATGTAACATCATATTTTAAAAAGTGAGGTGGAGCTCACTATGAAGCTGCAAGTTACAACCAAGATTTCTAGGTTGCATCTTACTTAACATCTCTATATATATATTATACTCTCTAAAATAAGCTAATGCACAAAAAAATGTTGGTTGAAAACAACTTACAAAATAATTATCCGTACTTCATTATTTATTTTTCAACAAAAGTGAATTGTAACCTTCTCGAAACAAAAGTGAGTAATATGAAAATAGCTGTATAAAGTGAGTAAACAAAAGTGTTCTCATGCATGCAAGTGCAGACACTAGAATTATTTGGATTTGAAAGGTAAGGGTTTGAAATTTGGTGCTAAAACTTTTATCTTATTGTGTATTGATAGGTTTTGTCTTCTTTATTCTTTTTACATATTCTTTTTAATCATAAACTTATGAATATATAATTTATAATATCTTATTTTTCTATCTTTTGGCATTTTGTTTTTTTAGTAAAATTTCATAACATTAATTTATGCTTAATATTTTTGACTTACTTTTTATATAATCAATTGACCATTTCTCTTTTAGTCAAGTATTATATTTTACTATATCATATATTTTCATTTTTCAATTTAATAATTTAGTTCTACATTACTTATTCAATTTTTTTCAATTAACTTTAGAACTTAAGCCATATACGATATCATATATGTTGTTTAATTTCCTAATTTTTATATATGAATATATACAATTAATTGTGCAAGTATTTCTATTAACATCTTAACATAATTAAATATTATATTTATTATTCTACATAATACTTAGGAGTTTATTTTTTTATTGAGTTATAAAATTGAATATAAAATAGTCTTTTGTAGTTTACTATATAGAAAAATATTATAGAAATTATCACCTAATTACAAAAAAAATAATTAAGAAGTATAGTAAATGGATATGAAATTTAATTTATTAGTCTTCCATCTGATCTTAAAAAATAGATATAACATGTGTACTTATAAAATTATTTCAATACAAAAATATTTTCCTAAAAAAATTAATTCTAAAAACTATTTTCATTCGAAAATTTAATTTGATTTTAAATTCTTTTATCATAATAATTATAAATGGTTCAAAAAATCCTACCTCCTAGTAGTATACCAGAATTTATTTATAATAAATACATAGTTATATATGTTTAATACTGTTGTTACATTTTTTTGTTTTTTTTTACTTTTTTTTCCTATTTTCTTGTTTTCTTTATCCAACTTTTAATATTAGTTAATAGTTCATTATGATATTTAGCATGACAATTGGAGGAATGAAAGAAAAAGTTGTTTAAATATATAATAGAGTTAAGTTTATAAATTCAATTTAAAATATGTGAACTTGAATTACAAATATATATCTAAACTCATAAAATTTATACATCAAACAAATAAATATATAAAATAAACAGTATACAATTATCTAATTATTATATCAAAATAATTAATAATTAATTGTTTATTATTTATAATATACAAAAAAATATAATTAATTAATAATGTTGATATTAAAATTAATAGAAATAATAACAATAATCTATTTAATAATAAAAATATTATTGTAGTGATTAATAATAATTATACTAATTAATAAAATATTATATTATTATTTATTTGACTATTTATTTCATTTAATTAAATAAAATTTTGAAGGTTAAATGTGAAAAAAATATAGCAGATTGTGCAATCTGGATTGCCTCTTCTCTCATATGTAATCCAGATTGTCACTTCATAAGTAATATGCATTGCCTGCAATGTAGATTATCTGTAAAATTAAAATAAAGTGAATAAGGTAATGTAGTGGACCCATATAATTTAATACAACATAACCGATAATGTGAAAAGATTACTTCTAGAGAAACGCCCCCTTAGAGCTAAGTGATAAGTAAAGATATTGAGTTCGAGTTCCTCTATACTCAAATTATTCATGTCGAGAGTCTCACTCATTATAGTCAGGTGTACGTCCCGAGATGAACACCGAATTAGTCGAGCTCGATAGTGAGTCGAGACTCCAATTCGAGATTAATGTGCATAACTATTAATGTCGCTTGAATTAGAAAATTGGCTCCACTTTCCGAATAGTCGGGTGACAATCCAAGAAAAAACTTTAAACACTCTTTTAAACTTTTGTTATTTATTTCATCTATTCACTAATAATTTGTACATACGCTGTGTACATAATTTATAAGTATAATAATGTGTAACTTTGATATTTGCATTTTGAGTTTTTTTTATTTAATTAATGCTTTATTTGTCATTAAGTTATGTATGTGATTGTACAAATATAATAAAAAATATGAATAACTCCTCGATTTAACAAATGTTAATATAAAGGATAGAAAAATAAATTACATTAAAAAATGATAGACTAAAACAAGATCCGTGCATTTATTGATTCCTTATTATCATACAAATTAAATATTTTGTTTATATTATTAAATATGTTTCTACTACTTTTCATTAAAATAATCAAATCTTGTTGTTTATATATACCATATTTAATGAAAGAGATTTTTCATTAGTATAATGATTAGAGTCTATCGTATATCTTCTATCGCTTTTCTGTTATCACAATAATAATTGATATGGTTTGTATGCATCTTAATTAAAGTACTCTCGTAATTACATGGAAACAGACTTAATTAGCATAATTCTAGTAGAATCTAATCGGTAGATCTTCGAGTAATTTTCTTGTATTGTCCCTCAACTTTGCCCGGATTTCACTTTGATCCCCGAATTTTAGTTTGTAACAAATTGGTCCCTTAATTTTATAACTTGCTCGTCGAAAGTCCCTTCACCTAAGATAGAAAGTTTTTCCTTCCACGTGATAAAGCCACGTAAGTAAAAAAATAAAAAATAAAAATATTGACGTAAAATTTAAATATTTTTTAAATAGTCCCTTAAATTTACTGAGTTCTCATTTTGGTCCCCTAACTTTGAATTGTAACCAAATGGTCATCTAATTTTAGTTTGTAACTAAATGGTCCATCAACTTTATAATACGTAATGTCCCTTTTATATAAAAATAATAGTTTATCAATTTTTTGTCCAGGTGAGAATATAAAAATTAATATTCCTAATATCTACACTATTATATACATTCTTGAGAATATGTCAACACCATAAATATTATTACTTTTCATCTCATACAAAAGTTATTTTTATAATTTTTATTCAAAAAATGGATATTAATATTCTATATGTCCACGTGAGAATGCAGATATTTAATATTTATTGTGTCTACGTTGTTGTATGTATATGTGAGAATAACATGAACATATAGTATATTGTTAGTTTTCATCTAATGCAAAAGTAAATGATTTTTATAAATTTCATCAGAAAAAAGAAGGTCAACAACCATCAAAGTTTGGGAGGAAGATGCACGTGCGGGTGAAATTTGATAGCGGTTGATATTCATTTTGAATAAAAATTATAAAAATTACTTTTTTGTGAGATGAAAAGTAATAATATTTATTGTGTTGACGTATTATCACGAATGCATATAATAGTGTAGATATAAGAAATATTTAATTTTCATATTCTCACATGGGCAAAAAATTGATAAACTATTATTTTTATATAAAATGGATCTCCGGTGAACGTATTATAAAGTTGAGGGATCATTTGGTTACAATTAAAAGTTAGAGATCCAAAATGAGAACTAAGTAAAGTTAAGAGACTATTCAAAAAAATATTTAAATTTTACGTCAATATTTTTATTTTTTATTTTTTACTTACGTGGCTTTACCACGTGGAGTGAAAATCGAAAAAATCTGCTATCTTAGGTGAAGGGACTTTCGACGAGCAAGTTGTAAAATTAAGGGACCAATTTGTTACAAACTAAAATTCGAGGACCAAAGTTAAATCCGGACAAAATTGAGGGACTATACAAGAAAATTACTCTATTATATAATGTGAGATAAATATTCGACCACATTTTATATAGAACATAAAGCATTTGTAATGGGGAGATCAAAATCACTATTTTTTTAAATATGTGATTTATGTATTGATCATCATTGGAGTAATAGAGTTTTCAAATTAAATGGAAAATTATACGAGAGCCTCCAACTTATCCCCTAAGAGTGTTTAAGGAAAACTGGGATTGGTACAAATGAATGATGAACTCATGGTAGTTTTTGTTAACTTTGGAGATGGATTATTTGTTTTACCAACTTATAAATCAACACATATGAATTAAACTACCGATTATTTGAGAGCAAATGCTATTTTTCAGCTTGAGGAGTTGCATACGAAGAAGAGGATAAGATTTATGTATAATTCATTAAGCATACAAAGATAAAGTTCTCTCTTAATAATGTTGTTGCAATTTTTTTATTTTTTTCTTATTTCCTTGTTTTTCTTTATCCAACTTTTAATATTAAGTAATAAGATTTTATTATTAAGAAATATTAAAATTAAATTCAAGTATTCAGGCTTTGTAAACATTGGAGAGTCATCGTAAAAGAATATGAAAGTCCGTATGTGCTAAAACTTATAAATAGTAATACGAGTATGTTATCATTTCAATACCAAATAATTTAGAATTGTGTGCTCTGATTTTGACTAGTTGTTATAGGTTGAGAATAAAGATGCACAAAGGGAGGGGATGTTCTCTTTTGTTTCTCATTATCTATTTAGTTCACTATGGTCTTTAGCCTACACAATTAAAAGAATGAAAAATATAGTTTTGTCATTTATTATAAAATGAGAGATAAATATTATAAAATGAGAATAAAGACCCACTTGTCCCCTAAGAGTGTTTACGGAAGAGCAAGACTATATACTTTGGTATAAATGAATGATGAGCTCATGCTAGTTTCTGTCAAACTTTGGAGATGGATTCATTTGTGTTTACCAACATATTAATATACACATATGGATTAAACTATCGAGTATTGGAGATATGTCGGCTTGAGAAGTTGCATACCCAGAAGGAGATACGATTTATGTATAGTTGGAAAGCAGAGAAACATAATGTTCTAGACACTACAGATCATGTTATGAAAGATGATGATTATGATAATATCTGCTGGATTGACTTTAAGTCTTAGTTTCAACTACTCATCAATTGATAATGTTTGAATTGACTTGAGGCTTAGTTTTTGCTATCATCAACTTGAAGAAGGCTTGTTGATTCAATTTTTCAAAATCACTATTTTCAAAGGTGTGATCTATGTATTGTATGATTATGGAAGGATGTGAGTATTTTAATTAAATTAAATCTAACAAAAATTGTAGGAGAGCCTCTTGTCCCGTATATGTAACCTATATTTACTCTTACTTTTCTTATATCGAACTTGTATTTGTATTTTTAAGAATAAAAATGTATTTAGTCAAAGTTTTTTTTTCCTTTTACTATATTATACAGAAAGATATAAATATAAGTCACTATTAGCGTTAATTTTATAAAAGAAAATAATTTGAGAAAAGAGTATTTTTTACTATGATATGTAATTCACTTCGAGAATTGGAATAAGACATTATAGTAATCTTTTCACCAATCTTACTAATGTTACTTATTTTTTATAACTATTAAAAACAACAAGATATTTATTTTATAATATATTACATGTCATATAAGTTATAACAATGTAAAGTTGTAAACTCACTTATCTGATCTCCTCGATCCGCCACTGAAATATATATTTATATGGAAGATTAATGGTATGTTTGGATAGAGGAAGTAAAGGAGGAAGGGAGGGAAGGGAGAGAAAGATAATGATAGGGAAGAACATGAAGGGTAAAAAATTCAACATAAGAGAAAAAAATGAGATTATTATTTCAATCCAAACACACCTTAAAAAAATTGAACTATGCCAATGAGTTCAATCATAAGGCTAAAATCAAATCAAGTATGTGACTATGAAAATTAAAAATTGAATAGGTATGTACAACTTGACTCCCATGATTTTTAAATTTACCCGATCATTACATATAAATCATAAATTGTTTAATAGTAATAATAATAAGTTATTTGTGAAGTTTGACTTGCATTACTGGTCTATAATAATCAATGTTGTAGTATTTAAATTTTAGAAAAATAGAATTAGAAATATCACATTAATAAAAAAAACTAAATTTTGAACTAATAAAGAATGAAAGTCTAAATTTTGAATAAAAAAATATAAAGAATATTTATTATCATTTAAATACAGATCTGTTTAGAATTTGTGAAGTTTAACTTGGATTGTCAATCTATAATAATGAATGTTGCATTCTTTAAATTAAATGTATATATGTTTTAGAATCATTCAAATTTTTAAAAGTTAAAATGTTGAATAAAAAATACTTATCAACAATATCAAATTATAGCATAATTTAGTCCAAAGTAAATACATTTATTATTATTATATGGGCGGTTTAGGAAATTAAGTATTTTCTCCATGATTTTAATGTCTACTATCTGTTTATCTATGATATACTTGTTATCATGGATCTTATTTAATATAATAATTAGTGTACTTATTTAAGTTTATTTTCATTATTGAATGCTTTTGCATATGAACTTTTAAGTTGAAATCCACAAATGCAAAAAAAAAAGGTTCAAATTGATTAAGTTGTATTTGGGTTTTGATTGAATTAGATTTTTTTTACAAATTTGAGTTCGTGTGATCCAATTTAGTTTTTTAGAGCTCAATCAAGATTTTACCAAATCCATTATGTAATAATTAATTTATTATCGATTGTACATCGCGTGAGCACTTAGAACAAGTTGATATTGACGTGGTACAACATTTAATTTTATTTATGAATTTGGCCCTCACTCGCTTGTGATTAAGAGTATATATATATATATATATATAT
>LTAE01000253.1:56558-98235 GCA_001647135.1 Pontederia paniculata | reverse complement strand
AAATGATAATACATAATTGCAAATAAATCCTATAAATTATAATTATCATAATATGTATCTAATTCGGAATAAGTGATATTTATTGATAATAAATTTATCATATTAAATGTAAATTTTTAATTGACCACCACTTTAATCAATCATCAAACAAGTTGCCATAAGCAAGCAGCTTGCCACCTCTTGCTTAGCCTATTTTTTTCAACCGACTTCACTTGCTATAAAATCCTGTAAACATTCGTGGAGCTACCTTATCCACTTATCTAAAGACCCAAAAAATTTCAGAAGCTAATACTATCTGTGGAGAAAAGAAAAAATCCGCAAGTGACCATCAGTTCAGGTAAAACGTTTTATCCTAGATTAATATCATGATTCATGATATGATTTGCAAAATCATTTGGCCATCCAAATTTATGAAATTTTACATGTGAAATCCCCTCTAAGTCAGCTTTCCATAGACTCTAGAAACACTAAAAATTAAGTTGTATGTTAGAAGTTATGATCCTATCTTTACGTGCCACTCATGCTGTTATGAGACAACTACAATATCAGATGCTAAATTATGAAGTAAATTGTATAAGAGTAACCAGATTTTGATACTTAATGTTATGATAGAAGATCTTATATAGGATCAGATGCAATTGGAATAAACTCAAAAGAACATGTATAAATGAAGTTATGAATTTTTTACCATGTATGACTTCATCAGCCAGGTTGTAGATTAGGGACAGAAAATAGTTTGATTCCAAGATATTTAGGGAAATTATATGTAAAGATTATATTTCGAGATTTTTATACATGAAAAGTTAGGAAGTCTAATTTATATTAAAATTGATAAATCATGAGTTGATGATATTTTCAGTGAGTTATAAATTTCCAATGACACATTACTCAGTCTGCCAGGACCTAAACCCAACATAGAACATATGTTAGAATGTTAGTTTTTCTGCAATAAAATAGATGGAGATAAATTTTAAAATTTATATATGTTACAAGTGAATCTAGATTGAGTTAAATTTAGTTTTATATTATTTGGGTGTATATAATAGAAGTTATGAATTTATCTTCTACTAGTATGTCATTTATCAAGGTGCAAAAATTTACATGTAAGGATTGAATTAATCAAATTATTTGTTATAAGTAGGTAAAGTAATTCCAAATATTTATGCATCATTTATATACATTTTGATGACTTTCTCATCACAGCAAGAAGGGTGACCTATAGCTTGAGGTTTGTGAATGAAGAATAAAGGGAAAGACAACTAAGAATAAGGTATGTAGGATGGATCCATATAGTTTTGTTCATATGTTTTTATAATGACTAATTCTTTAATGTTCCAGGTTATTATATGTTTAAATATTATATCTAAGCATCATGATTGCTTCATAAGAAATGTTGGAATGATATTTTGTTGATCATGCTATACTTTTATTTAGAAGATACTTACATAAATAATATATATATGAAAAAGTGTTGCTTGTTGTAATTTGATGTGATACCTTGCGATTATTATTGTTTTTAAAGTTATCATGTTATATTTTGATAACTAATTGATCGACTTAAATGAATTTATGTAACTAAATGCTATATGAAAGTTATAAAGATGTAGAGTACTTGTAAAAGAGTTGCAATGATGCAACTATATATTCTTGACATGAACGAGTACCATTATATAGTATTGTTATTAATGCACTTATATGTTATATAATATGCAATGCTATGATATGATTTGATATGATTTGATATGATTTGATATGATATGATATGATACGATATGATATGATACATTATCCTTAGGATAATATGATATCCTCAAGGAATGATATGATAAGTCATATGATATGATATGATATGAAATGGTGATCCATTTGCATCTTTCGTATGCATGCATTTGCATTACCCCTGTCGGGTTGATATGTTTACCCCTATAGGTTGAAATACTTTATAAGACTGATATGATAAATTTCCGGAAGGATGACTCAAGATTGTTTGGACATAAGTGTCATACGAACCAAAGTGCTACATTGTAACTGATGGGAGCCACCACTTGAATTCGTAGGGGCCACCTCTAGAATCCAACAACCACTATCCCTATCCCGACAGGGTTGACATGATATCCCGAAAGGGATGGTACCTCTGCCCAGATAGTTGATATGATATGACATGCATACATGGTCCTTGCACAAGTCCATTTTCATGAACATAACATGCATCATGATGCATCATTATATTACGATGACTTTATATTAAAGAATATATTTAACGTTATAAGATAAGTTTTATGATGGTTATGCGACATGTTCTTAAATTCTATTATAAGATATTATGATCTATGATGTGCTTCAATATGCTATATGGGGTGAAGGAATAATATGATATGTTATGACATTATATTATTTATTTCAATTGTTATATGATTTGTTTTGAAATATTATATGATATATTTTAATGTTGTATAATAGAAAGACTATGTAACCATTAAATGCTAAGTAGTATAGAATAGAATGTCTATGAATTGTTAAGTTGAGAAGAACTTGTTTATATAATATATTTTTTCAAATATTACAAACATGATTATGAGAATAGTGAATTAGTTGATTATAATTATGTCATATGAGTTATAAGTATGCTTCATGTTAAGATTTTAGCATTCTATTATCATGATTTATATATTTATTTTGGCCTTACATACGAGTCTTTGCTCATGGAAATTATACATATATATATACATATTTGTATGTGTATATATGCATATGTTTCCTTGTATTTTTAGATCCTGCGGGTTGATGAAGGGTGGTCAATGTTCGTGACATGGGTTGGCACATGGAACTGAGTCCTGAAGAGTTTACAATTAATTTGTACCATAATTGTTTACATTTATATATGCATAGAGAACAAAATTAAATATTATTTTGATATATTTTTAATCATGGTGGAATGATAGAGGTAGCGACCAATCTCTCGAGTTAAGATTTTTTTTTAATTTCCCGCTTCCGCTATCTCGAGGGTCGGGGCATTACAGGAATTATTATTTATTTCAATTATTAACGCATTACCTTCTAATTTAAATTATTAATGTTTATTTTAAATAAATATTTTTTTATATCTCAAACTATTATTATTATTATTATTATTTATAATTAATTTATTTATGTAAAAAGTAATTTTATTATTTTAGTTTCTCACACGATTCATTCAAACACTCCTAGAACTTAACATCATTAATTTTATCCAAATATAATTAGAATTAATCTATCAAATCAATCTTATGTATCAAAGAAGAAGAAAGAGAACGTTGACAGTTGGATATGGACTAAATAATGTATATTTTTTGTTGTACATAAAAGTTAAAAATAGAAAAGGCTGATAGAATTAAATGGGCATTAAATATTGAATATTTTTGGAGAATGTAGTTGTTTTGTAATTATACGCCAACCAAATAGGATTTAAGAATTTCCCAAATGTGTAATGCATAAAAAAAAGAGAGAGAGAAGTTATCAGGGACAAGGAACGCGTGAAACAAAATGAATCCACTGTACACATTTGTAAGGTTGTGAGTCTTATTTTTTGTTTAAAAATAAATCTGTGATTTTGATGGAACAAATTTATGTCCATACTCAAGAATTCTCGTCTAATATAATATTTTATGTTGAATCAACCAATAGAATCCAAACCACACCATCATTTGACGGATTCATAGGTGTGGAATATATAATATAAGATATTGCTTCGCACCTTCCTTATCCAAAGTATTAATCGGCAGCCACTAATTTAATTCGATACGAGAACATTAAACTCCTTTTTTCCATTTTATTGAAATTTCATTAAAGTATATTATTGTTTTCGATTCCGTATGTTTTGGAGGTTCTACCTTCTGAAATATTTTTTTTTTCTCTCTTATGAGAAAAAGAGAGAAAAGAGAATTATTCTAAAAGGAACTTAACCGGTTATACAAGAGCTTAATCTTTTTCTTCGCTTTCACTTTAATATTTTTTATTTATGTTTACTTCAAAATTTCTTCAAAAGAGATCTAAAATTATAATAATCTAAGTAAGACTATATTATAAGAAAAAAAATATGTAGTGCACTTATACAGAAAGTAATGACACTTTCGAACAGTATTTATTTTTTTTTTTTACAGATAGTATCGTTTCTTTTTGTTGCGTTATACGCACTACACTAAAAATGCGCTACACGCTCTATACCTCTATATATAAAGAATCGATTATGGAAAGAGTATATATGACCCGTATTGAGTACAATTTCCACGCCACTTAATGAATCAAAGAAAACTTTGAAAGTTGAAATACCCTCCACATCATTTTGAAAGAAAAAAAATGACCGGAAAAGAAAGAGAAGAACGTTGAATATAAACAAAACAATGCATAACTTTAGTTGTATATAAAGTTAAAAATAGAAAATGTTGATAGAATTAAATGGACACTAAATATGGTATATAAAAAAAACTTTCGTGCACGACCCTCCCATCCATTGGCTATATATAAGCACTGCAATCCATGTATGCCCCTCACCCTTCCAAAATCCAAAATTACCATTTAATTAATTAGTTGGTCGAGAATGGGCTACGTGCATGGAAGAAGAGTAGTACAGCATCACACTCTTCTTATCTCATTTGCCGTCCTTCTTCTCGTGATGCTTGGTTCCGGAGGACTGTCGATGGTGCTCGTCGGAAGGGCTTTAACTTCGACGTCGACGTTCAATAGGCCGCCGGAAGTCTTGTCGGCTTTTCTGACGATAGTTACTTTGGGCAGCTTCCCCACTTCCATAAAGGCACGCAGCTTCTGCCATGTAGATGATAAAGGTTTGGTCGTTTGCCGTTACAATAATCCAGTGCCCAATCCATCTGCTCCTAAACCGCCAAAACCATGACAAGATGCAGGCCTATGTACATTTGGTGGTGATCCATTCAGATTATGTAATTGTTAAAAGCATAGTAATAATAATTGTTAGTGGTATTAGTTTAAATATTGCAGTTAGATAGTTCGTATGATCTGACTAGATTAATTATGTTGATGCTATTAGTTTAGATATTAAAATTAGATGGTTTCATATAATCTACATTAGATTGGTATATGTAACTACACTATCATCTAACTCTCAAAAGAAATGAGGAGACAAAACAGAAGAAAGTGTTAGATTTTTTTTGATGAGCGGTGAAATTTAAATGGTTATTTTCGCTAATACTCTTTTAGCTGTAGTTTTTTTCACATCTAACTCTCAATTATAAATTTATCAACTTTAGTCTCCAAACTTATTCAAATTTGTCAATTTAATCCTTCCTTTAGATTTTAACTAAAATTATGCTAAGTTAATTTTTAATAATTATTGAATATCATTCTTACCCTTAATTCTTTAATATAATAAAAAACTTTATAAAAAATAAAAAAGAAAGTAAGGATAGAATATTATTTAATAATATTTTTTTAGTAACTATGAAATGTTTTGATCAAGTTGTTATATTTTTAAAATTTTTAATATTTAAAAGAAAAAGATAAATTTATTATTTTGTAATTAATAAAAAAATCAACCAAATTTTGGATGAAGTTTAACTGAACGACTAGATTGACAGATTTGAAATAGTTCAGGGACTAGAATCGTAAATTTGTAGTTTAGGATTACATGCAAAAAAAGTTATAGTTGAGGGGATGTTATCAAAAATAATCTAAATTTAAATGAATGAATTGATTTGGTTGTATTTTTCCTAATAAATTTTAATATCACTAATTTAATTATTTTATTGATGTCCATCAAATTTGGCTAATATCTTATTATGTTAGGGACGTTTACTAATTTCATAGACGTTAACAAAGTTAAAAGTTCCTGTAATACATGGCTATTTTGTGGGAAATTTTGCTTGATGTGAATTTTCTTTCATTTATCGTCAAACCAAAAAAGAAATGAAGAAAAGACGTCTTTATTCCAGTCTCACGTTAATGCATGGGTATACCATTTCGATCATTTTTTTTCTTCTATTAACTTTTGAAGGAATGGAATTCGAATGCTACGATGATTTACTTAGGAATAATATTATGATTTGAAACTACTTTCCTCCTAAACAGATCGCCAATAGAGATGAGTTATAACACAAATCACACAATCTACCAGTCATATACATACATACATACATACATACATACATACATACATATCTATATATACATATTATATATATATATATATATATATATATATATATATGGGAAAAGGAACATATAGTACACTTATACAGAAAGTAATCTGTACAAATGAATAGTATTCAAATTTTTTGTACAGATAATATCTTGTGAAAATTGGAGAGCAAATCATGAATTTTATATTAAAAAAACATTTACCTGTAGAGTGAGAACCAATTGTTTTAGGTGTAAACAGAAGAAATATAGCTACTCAGAAGGTCAAATTTTGAATTGAGAAATGTGAAAAAAAGAATAATCGTCACTTAGATCGTTGAAAGATATCATCAATCAAAGAGAACTTTGAAACTTGAATTTTCTTTCCGCGTGATTTCTAAAAATAAAAAAATAAAGTTGACCAAGAAAGAAAGAGAACATTGAATGAGACTTTGAAACTTGAATATTGAGGCACATCGTTTTTTTGAATTGTCTACGGGAAAGTAAGTAAGAACACATAAAATATAAAGTTAGTAAACACATAAATAATTTTAATATGAACTCCGAAACGAATTCATCAGAGAGCTTAAGTAAGAGATCTTCTGTGTAGCACATATATCGTAACAACTCGAGTTCTTATAATAAAATGTTAATTACCAATTGAACAGTTTCACGTATGATCATATGGACTTATAAGAGCGTAAAGTGTTAAAAAGTAATCACGATGTTCGAGTTTGAATTCAAAGAAACGATACATAGCATTTGGATACACGACTTATAAGGTCATTGACGACTTATCTTCCGATTTTTCACTGCAAACCTTTATTGAGCACAATTTCGTGGAGAACCCATGAATTAATTATGGAGAAGTTTGGATGTTGAAACTTTTTCTTGTGTTATATGTGTCTTTTTTTTTCGCCATATCTGGTTTTTATACTAGCACACTAATATTAATGATGTAGTGGGCATTCGCCTATATATAAACAGTGTATCCACCCTCACCCTTCCAAAATCCAAAGTTATCAATTGCTGAAGATCTAGTTGGTTAATTAGTTGGTCGGTCTAGGATGAGCTTCATGCATGGAAGAAGAAGAGTTCAACAATTTCATTGCACTTTAATCTCATTTGCCTTCTTTTTCCTTCTCATGTTTGGTTCGAAGCCGATACGGGTACTCGCCGGAAGGGCTTTAACTTCGCCGTCGACCGAAAATCAGCTTCCGGAAGTTTTTTCGACTTTTTCGCTGAGACGTACGTGTTGCTTGGCAGCTCCCTCCACCATTGAAGCGGCCAGGTACCAATTGCGATGGTGATTCAGGTTCGATCGAATGCCATAATCGGGTTCCGGTGAAAAACAATCCTGCTCCTCCTAAACCACCGAAATCATGACAAACAAAAATCCATGGCAAAATGTCACTGTTGGTGAGCATATATTATGTAGTTTTTGAATCTTCAATCTATTCTTATCGTTAAAAGCATATATAATATTAGCTATATGCTTCATTGTCTCGTCGTTAGATCCTCGGTCTATATTTAAAGGCCTTATTTTGATGACCTGATTTAGGTTAATGTTTCAAATAATGTTAACTTAGTGTTACATATGAATGACATGAACCTACTTTTGTAACATTAATAAAGAGGCCTTGAAGATTATCTTTTTTATCTTTTTTGATAAAAAGGCCCTTGAAGCTTTTTACAAGCACAACAATGTTTCCATTTTTCTTTTTTTTTATTATGTGAGATCATATATATATATATATATATATGGAAAAAATGAAGGTGCTTCCTACTTAAATAGTTAGCACCATAATACTTCTCATAACAATCGTAGAATGTTAAATATAATGTGGATATAAATTTTTTTTCTTTCTTAAATAGTTTGTTATAAGTTGTTAGATACAGATCGAGCATTCTACGATTGTTAAGATAAATAGCACGGTGTTACCTATTTAAATAGGTAGCAATTCCATTGAATCCTATATATATATAGTGCATTTATATATTAAATATCATTATTTATATTCATGTAGTTATTATTTTTATTTTTTCTAACAATAAATATCGTTAAGCTATAAGTAATACACTTGTACTACACATTCTTAACCCCTATATATATAATATGTTGTTGGCCAATATATTCGCATACTAGTTAGTATTTTTTTCTTGCCCATTATTATTCTTAAAATTTTCCATATCATGTATACTAATAAAATTCCCAATAGAGCTCACGAACTGTGGAGAGCTCGTTCTCACCATGTGCGATCTCGCCGCACTCAATCGAGCTCGGCAAAGAGAGATAGGAAATAGTTGCATCAAAAGACTTAAATTAACAAAATAAAAATTTTAGAAGCCTAAGATTAGTTCGATCGAAATAAAATTATCCTTAAAGATTACACAATCCAACCAACAAAGATTAAAAATATATCTTGAATTGTTGACCTCTATATATCCAAGAGCTGGTTGGCAGTTAGGGAATGGACTTTGTAATTACAAAAATAAAGATTAAAAAATGAGAGTTTATTTAAATGATATTATAATCTGAGCTTCAAGATGTGTGGATGCGATCATGCAAACTCTTATTTGAGAAATTTTATATATGCCTTTGATTACAGATAGTAAACCTGAATTATAGGAGCGTTCACCTAAAGAAATAAATCTAAATTCATGGGAGGTTTCAGTTCATCCAACAATTTAATTAGCACCTTGAATTTTAGTTCAGCAATAAATCAATATGATTTCGTATGTAATACAACCTTTCGAATAATTAGAATGGTAAAATAATTCGTTGAAAATTTTGTTGCTTGATTAATAAGTTTAGAGGGATTTACAAAGGTTTAGGAGTGGAATCCTTAAAATTTAGATGACTATAAAATTTATATTTCTTATTTATATCCAGAATCACTATATTAACTCTTTAGAGTTTAAGTTATTAATAATGTTATATCATTTAATTTTTTTTTCTCATAAAAAAAATTCGTCGTTCGATAACGTAGTTCAATAAGAGTTAACCTTATTAAATTTTTATCTGATTTTTTTTTTCTTTTGTAACAAGCGTATTTGCGACTCGAAATCAAATTGAAGGTCACGCACGCACTGAAGCTGAAACTTAAGCTAACGGCGGTCAGAAATCGATCGCTCAGTTAATTACCGGAATATACCAATGCATTTCGATGTGATCTGCTCAAATTAAGCTAACTTGGACTAGGATGGGTCCGGTGTGAGCTTGACTCCCACAATCCAGTCCAAATCTACATACAGAAGGCATCTAAAAGTTCATGGGCCCATCCGGAACATTATTTCTGATATTTGGATTCTTATCTTAATTTTTGGATTTTTTTTTGGTGAGTTATTTTTGAAGAATTTTGAACCTAAACATGAGTACCAATGCTCACTACTATATTTTTTTTAAGAAACAGATCTGTCTCCAGGCCTCGGAGATTCTTTGTAATGATTATAATGGTTATTTTGATAATTTATAATTTTCCTTAAAAATAAAAAAGAATTCGATAAGAAATTTTCGTCAAATCCATATTAAAATTATTATTCGATGCGATAGGGTTGTCACAGTCGTAACCGAAGGAATATGAAGAAAAATGCATCCGAGATTTACAGTCACGAGCTTGACATAGGTGTTACAATCATGACCGAAGGTTAAAAATTCACGTCTAGAGCTTGTCATGACCTGTGAAATGGATGTCATGGTCGTGAACTCGTGATCGAAGGTAAAATTTGAATCTATGTTATCACGGATCGTGAAATGAATGTCACGATCATGACCGAAGCTAAAAAATGACTTATGGAGTTGTCATGTGCCATGACTTTTCAATATCACAGCCGTGAAAATCAAGTTGAAGCTCTCTCTCGCTGTAAACGCAAAGTTATGTGCGTGAAAATTGGGCAAAAATTGTAATTTTTGAGTTGTCACGACCGTGACATTCAGTGTCACAGACGTGACAACTTGAGGCATTATTGCAGCATCACGGGCATGAAAGGGGAGAAATCATTATTTTTCAGTTTGTCACAGCCATGATATTAAGTGTCACGGCCATGAAACTCATCTAGAGCCATTTTCTACTTGTCACGGCCATGACTTTTATGTCACGACCTTGACAGACCCTCTTGCAGGATATGCACACATTGACATCACGATTTTGAGCTTGGTTTAGCTCCAAATCGAGTGTCATTTTTTAGTGTCTTCATCTCTTCGTCCTCTTGCCTCCTAGGCAATAGAATTCAACAAATTGGGTAGTTTCCTAATTTAAAATAAATAAATACAAATAAGTACATAAAATGATGCATGTAATGTAGAAATGAATGAAAATTGGAAGAATTATGCTACAAAGAATTAATGCGATTAAATTCGCACGCATCACGGGTCGTGTTTCCTCGGACAACAGCGAAGTGGAGGAAATGGGCCGCGCTACCCCCTTGAAGTGGAATGTGTTTGTGGTTGCAGAAATGGTCAACATCTTAACGGATCATGTCGGAGCTCATGGAAATGAACTATGTTGTGTTCCTCGACGTCATCTAGACGAAAAATGGTGTGAATCTAAGGTTGCGTTCGCACCAGGAAATGATTCATGTGCTTCCCAAAAATGGATCGTATTCTTCGGAATGGCAGTGGCATGCGCAAACCCTAACCCTAGATATGGGTCGCATCACCCCAACCCGGACCACTTTCCATGAATGATTCTAAACATGGATCGACAATCGAAAACTGCCTGACTCATATCATTGTGCCCTAACCCGGGCTATGTCTAGAGTAAACGTAAGTCTGATCGCTCTTAACCCAGACCGCGTTCTATCAATGTAACAAAAAATAGTCGCAAAAATAGATTGTCCACACCCGACGTGGACCATGTTACATTAGAAGAAGAATTGATAATTGATTCTGGGAAAATGGATTGTGTTCATTACAGGCGCGTCGTGTTTTCGCCATGAGAAGAGAGGTAAAGGTTATTTAATTATTTGAAGGTTTGATTGTTATGTGAAATGAAAACCCTAAATTCCAATTATGATAAGATTTAAAAAATATTGCATATGATTAAATTTATCCACGAATGGTATGATTTGACTCCTAGTGAACTGACAATACGGACCTCAAATGTGGGATAAACTACAAAGTAGTTTCTTCATGTTCAACTAGGTTCCTTCATGAACAATTGTTGATGAGTTCCTACTAGAATAACTGAAAAGGGATTCTTTCACGTTCAATTGGGTTCTTATTGAAATGATTGTTTATGAGTTCCTTCGGGAGCCACTATAAATGGGTTTCTTCGGATTCAATTGTCAATCTCTTTGAGAATTTTTGTTGCTAAGTTTTCAAACCTAATTAGCTTTAATGGCACCGGAGGAAAAACCAATGATATTCATGCTTGTTAAATGTTCACTAATGAAATTATGGCAATTGAATAACTTAAGACAATGTATGATAAAATGTAAAAAAGGTTCTGAGTAAAAAGATTAAACTGCGCTAAAATCTATGCATTATTTCATAGCAGTGCAACTGAGGTTATTGCAATTGAACAAGTTATTGATATTCTAAAAGAAATAATAACTAATTAAGGAGATAAAAAGGAAAGTTAAAAGGTAAAGAATTACTCATTATTTTTTCTCATGATATTTGCACATATAATTTTCTCTAGTGAAATCTTTTTATACATATTGAACTTTATCGTTCAAGAGAAAATTATTTCTTTCACTTTTGATCGTGCAGACGATCAAGATAATGAATAGGCGATAACACTAATGATGTAGATGCTCATGACATTATGACTTACACATGATATAGGATTGTAGCAATGAAGTTTTATTTTAAAAACTATTATTTTCGAACAATGTATCTTTGTTAGTATGTCTTTTAGTCAAAGTCAAATAAAAAAATAATATTGTTATGTCTTAACTTTTCGATATTAAAAAAGAACTAGTATTGATAGATTATATCCACCTACAAACTTTAACAATTTTTTTTTGTAATTTATTTAAGTAAGAAGGATCTGTCCCTAACTTCCATTGGCTGCATTGGCTTTTGTACCGGCACAATATATGATACTCGAGCATTCACCTACATATAAGCACTGCATCTTTGCCCCGTTGATCAATTAATTGGTGGAGAATGGGCTACGTGCATGGAAGAAGAGCAGCACAGCATCACACTAGTCTTATCTCGTTTGCCTTCCTTCTTTTCGTGATGCTTGGTTCCAGAGGAGTGTCCGTGCTCGCCGGAAGGGCTTTAACTTCGACGTAGACGTTCAATAGGCCGCTGGAAGTCTTGTCGGGCTTTTCTGGCGAGAGGTCCTTTGGTTTTGGACAGCTCCCCCTCTTCACGAAAGCCAGTAAGCTCCTGCTATGTAGATGATTCAGGTTTGGTTGTTTGCCCTAACAAGGATCCAGTGACCAATCCATCTGCTCCTAAACCGCCAAAACCATGACAAAATGGAGGCCTATATATGTATTTGGTGGTGATCATGTCAGATTATGTATTGTTTCCATCTTCGGTCTATTCTTCTTGCTAAAATAATAATAATAATAATAACAACAATAATAATAATAATAATAATAATAATAATAATAATAATAATAATAATAATAATAATAATAATAATAATAACAACATGTGCATGTTATTGTCTCACATTTTTTGGATTTTCCTCTCCATAATTTTTTTTTCTTCACACCTTCATAGCATACTTCATCATTCTGCTATGTAGCACTGCTTGGCACAAGAAAGCATTGTTTTCTTTTTTTCTTTTTCCTGAAGGACCAGACTAAGTAGAGGACAAGGAGGGTACGCTACACATTCCTTTTATAATTGATACAAACAAACACAGGTGCGCTAAACCTGTGATACAAACAAATATATCACGAAGGGACCTCTCTCTGATGTATCTTGCTAATATTCCTCATATATAATTGGGTTTCGCGCAACGGACGTCGGCGGCATTAGTTCTAGACAAACCAACGCCGGTGAACAGCTTAGGTGATGCATAACTAACCTGCCTAGACATATATAGTACTTCTTAGAGGTCACCAATTGTGTCCAAAAAGTCGGTATAAACAGCATATACGTTCCCCGAAATTCCAACCAAGAAAGATTACATGAATTGCATACTGCAACATATTCCATTTACCATCATACTTGTCATGCGCTACAGTGATTGAAAGGGTGAAGCGATTCTGCAGAGATCAGTAAAGATTGTCACCTGCAAATTACACAGCATACTAGCTAGTGATGATCACATGCATATAACAATTCAGGTTAAAGATTAAATGATCTACATCAGCATAAGCATTCACTTCAGTGTTACAAGCAGCATCTTGATCATCAGAACTATATACTACTTAAGATTTAAGATAAGAAAATAAAATTGTATGATCATCATCATCAACAACAACATCCAAATGTCATAATGATTAAGAGGTGGCTACTGAACAGAAGCTACATTCCCTGTTGGATCAGAATCTCTCCAATGGAAAAATAGTGTAAACAAAGTGTCCATTTGCTTTGAAACATTCTACTTGGTTGAAACTCGAGTGAAATGCCACCCTCATTAGTTTGTTTCCTCTTCTGAAATCTTTAAGTAATGGGATTCGGTGCCATCGGCACCTTGACCTCCTGAATTGCCATCACTGCCGTCGGCGGACAATGCATTCCCACCTTCTTCCTTCTTAGAACTTCGGCGGGCAAAGTCCGCAAACACCCTGGTCGCCGGTAGCCCATTGCCTCCAAAGCTCGTCTCTCCATGCAGCACATTGAATCCGCTTTTTGCGCCGGAGCTTACTCCAACCTGGCTGTGCAGTGCCAATTGCTGTTGCTTCTGCAATGCAGATAGTGGTGACTGCACATACATCATGGACGATCTAGCAGCAAGAAGGGACTGACTAGTACTCATTGGCTGACATTGCATATGGCGAGCACCTGATTGCATGGCAGCATTGGGAGGATGCTGTACATCATAAAGAAGCACAGAAGTCTAAAGCTCGTGTAATTCGAATTGCACTCTGTCTTGAGTTATGTGATCCATACTTCTTGCATTAAGTTAAATCTGAATTTTATATCTTATGAGGCTGCAAGAAGCGAAAGTGAAAAGCTTGAAAGCTATTCATGAAACAAAAAAAAGGAAAGTTCTTGCTCATGTTTTCTGATTCACAATGAAGATTATGGTAAGAGAAAGTGAAGGACCAAAACCTGAGCAACTATTGGAACCTGAGGTGTTTGAGTGTCCGCAATGGCAGCAAGGTACATGAGATTCCTTTGAAGCTTAGCTTGATTCCTGAAATGGAATGTCTAAGCACTTTCCGAATTTCTCGAAAAGAATTTGCGAATAACAGAGCTCTCCATGTACAATGTTCAAAGAAAAATATGAATTATGTTTTCTTCTTTTCATTGTTGTAAGCATGTTTGTTCATCTTTATATTTTCCGCTTCGCTTAATTCTCATTTAACATGCAAGTAGTGGTGGGTAGTCTCGGAATCTCATAGCTAAGCAAACCTCCACGTCAAACAATTGTTATCCATTCTTTCAAAAGATCAAATATGCTGAATGGGAAATTTAAATTTCTAAATAACAATGTTTGTGCTGTATATAAACATACTAATAAAGAACCATGGACCTAGTGAACGCAAAACATCGCACAAGCTGGATGCAAGAAAGATCAGAGAGATTATTGCAAGAAAAGTTTGATAGTTTACTTCATACATGAAATGATTCTTTTTTAATATGGTGGAAGCATAATGCTGTATCACATCCCCAAAACAGAATATTAAAGATCAATAGTACAAGAAGAACGATCAAATCAGGTTATTGTATTTGTATAACAGTCAAGAAAATGCCCAGATTCAAAGCATAAAGTGATAAACTAACAACAACAAAATTCTTGACCTACTCAGCACATTGTTCAGCTTTTCCTGCATTTTGGTTGTCAAGAATGGCCAGAATCAACTGCTTATTCTCATCCAAATACTGAAACACAGAAAACAGCATGTCATCGAAGAAGCTTCTCAATAGCAACATGGTTTGCAGAGCAATTACTGCGAGTGAAAATCCTTTTCGAACTAACTTTCGATATGAGAACAGTTAAAAATGTATATATAAAATAATGTAATTTGGTTACTGCACCTCAAGCAAAGGCGTTGAAAGAATTGAAACAAGAACACTTGATAGTATACTGATCAACATAAAAAAGTTAAACAATATAGATCCATTGTTAGCAGATTTATCGTACATGTACAAATGATGTTACTCCAAGAATTAAACTACCATTTTCAATAGAATCAAGGTCAAGGTAAAGTTCATATTCTAAATCTCAGAGTCTATTATTATCATGTCTTCCCACAGTTCATTCTTGCATGTTTGTTGTATTGATTCATCTCACACCCAATATTATATCCACATAACTTACCACGCCTCAACCAAATCCAAATTGAACAAGTAGTGTTGCATTCTCAACAATGGCCAACAACCAACATAGACCAAAAGACGAGTTATTTCCTCTACATGGCCGACATCTAAGACACAGCAATGAAGCTGCTACCTCTCTTATAACGCAACAGTGCTAGATATGGGCAGCACACTTGGTGAAACTGTACTTTGTAGGTGACATCTAATAATGAAGAGAAATAGAGGTCAACCAAGCACAGTAGACAATGGCAGGCCAAGAGTTTCTCTCATCATCATCATATCATAAGATCTTGTCAGAACAGTTGGCAAATCAAGAACCTCCCTCTGTTCATTCTGTAATCAGTATAAAGAAAGTCCTAAACTTTAAAATCGATGTTTGTCCATGACAAATATTTTGTTGTCATAGCCAAGCAAATGTAGCTGCTTCGCCAGTATTAAAGAACAAGTAAAATTGCACCTAATAACTACAAGATCAGTTGGAAGGCCAAAAGAAACAGATTTGAGATTTCAGACACTATTGAATAGTGGGTGACCAAGCAACCTTTTATTATTTATTTAATTACTTGACGAAATGGAATAGCAACCAAATGGAATAGTAGAAAAAAAATTGTCCCTAAACCTGGAAAGAGCAAGTGAAAGCTGAGAATAAGAAAAATGCTGATGTAGGCCCTGTTTGAATTAGGAATAGAAGATGAAATACAGAGTTATTTCTGAAATTCTGTCAAACACACTTTAGAATAAGAATAACTTAGTCAACATCTCGATTTTTTAAAATCATTTCGAAATTCTGTGAAACCACTATCTATATTTTATAAAATTGGATTAACTCTATTCCTAAGAAACCTAGGAATACAATTAATATTAGAATGTGTTCACTTATTGAAATACAAATGAACCTATTCTATGTCTATTCCTTTAACTTATATTCCCCATCTAAACAGCAGCCCCGTAGCGTTTAGAAAGCAAAAAGTTTTCAAGTAAAAGAACAGCAGCCAAGACGAAAGAAAGATTGTCTTTTCATCATTTACCACCACAAACTCGTCCAAAAAATGCATGAGCACAACTACAGAACCAGCAGCCAAAATGCATCAGTGAAAAGAAACAGCACAACAAAAACTGAAGGATCTTAACTGCGAACACAAGAATGAATAACCAGATAACAGAAACAGAAAAAGGCAGTGAAGCTGCAGAGAGTTGAAAGAGTGTGTGTGTGTTTTGTTAACAGAAATGGAGTAAGAAGAGGGGGACCTGCTGGATGATATCAGTGGTGACCTGGTTTTGGGAGGCGTAGGCTGCCATCATGGGCTGCTGCAGCTGCATGATGTGTTGCTGCATTTTTTTCCAACTCTGCTGCTCTGTTCTGTGTGTGCAAATTGCAAAAGACTTGCAGTCTTGCTTGCAAGATGAACTCGAGGAAATAAGGTGGACAGTGACAGTACCTCGGGAGAACCAAAATATTTGGAATCTTTGCCTCGCTAAGTTCCTTCCTCACATTCGAGTGGTTGCTTTCAGAGACACTCACATCTTTCTCTTTCTCTCACCTCCCCCCTCCTCGCCCTGTTTCTCTCACAAGTCGCAAGTCCCTTGACTCTATTTTTGTTCTTATATAATGACTGTCGTCTGCCAAGGGAAAACTAAAACAGAGGGTGAAATTTGAAGATGACTATGATAGCAATTTTGTCTATTTTATTTAAGAGTGAATAGGATAATTTTGAAAAACCATTGTTATAAAGTAATATATGTATAATTAGTTTGCATAATTAGAGAATTTATATGTCATGTTTGATACTTGTTATATAATCATATTATTAAAAGTTACTAGGATTATGGATTTTTTTTATAGCTAAGAAGGAACATATATTGATAATTTTAGAAGGAATTTCGATAATAATGTCTCAAGTCATAATGAATAGATAATGCACTTTTCTTTTTAAGAAAATATCATATTTGAAAGGCATGGATAGCTAGTAAAAAATTTTCCCTCAATCACTCGAATACTAAATCAAAGCTCAGAATACTAATATTCCAAAATCTTGTAAAAAAACAATAAAACTGCATTTCCAATAACAATGCAAACTCTGACTACGATACAAGTAATGTTTGTTTTGTTAATTTTCTGTAATTCAATTGTAGTGATTCATCTACTTTATAAGATTATTTTTATAATTCTCCCTCGAACTATTACAAAAATTCATATCTAAATTTGATATATAAAATCGAGCAGAATTAGATCTGAATTTTCCTCGATTGGATAATATAGTCCAATCATCTGATATTAAATTTATTTAAGTTATTTTAATTTATTAAATTATTATTTTATCCTTCTAACTAAAAAAATTATTCAATTTCTCTTCTTTATCTACACTCTCTCTTTTACTCTCCTCTCTCACATTTTTCTTCTCTCTCCCGCTCTCACCTCTCTCTCACCATTCCCACTCTCACCTCTCCCTCTCATCGTTCTCGTATGCACTCTCACCTCTCTCTCCCTCACTTGCCTGCATGCGCAAGCCAGCCGGCATGCACATGCGATTCGGCGCAAGCGAGCAGCGCCTAGGCAAGAACATGAGAGAGAGGTGAGAGCGGGAGAGAGAAGAGGAGAGAGAGAGCATAGAGAGAAGGAGAGATATGATAATTTTTTTATTAGAAGGGTAAAATAGTAATCTAATAAATCAAAACAACTTCAACAAAATTAATACTAAATGATTGGACTAAATTGTCCAATCGAAAAAGTTTAAACCTGGTTCTGACTGATTTTATATATCACGATTAGATCCGGACTTTTGCAATAGCTCGAGGGAGTTCTATGGAAATTACCCTATTTTATGTTTAAATTTATTTTTTAAGGGAACTTATCATTGATTAAGTTGAAATATTTAAGGAGTTCGAGTACAAGATGGCAAGGATACCCGGAGGAGGCTCATCCTCCCAAAAAATATCGCTAGAAGATTGACAATCAAAAGAGACTAAGAAATCAGCCGTTGTATTAGCATCACGGCTGATATGTGTACATGTAAAATTAGCAGAGGAATTGCTAAAAGACCATATATCTTCAAAAATGATTCTCAAACGCCAAGGGGGATCTGCTCAGCGTGTGATAATGTCTACAACCAGCTGAGAGTCAAATTCAAGATGAAGATTTCCAAGGGTCAGTTGCTTACGACGTGAGAGTCCTTGACAAATGCCCCAAGCTTTCGCCTTTAGCACCGAATGGAACCTATGGACCAGCGCACCTGCACAAACGAAAGAGGCATTAGCAGATCCAAAGATCCAACTATTACACACACACACACACCACCACCACCACCACCTCCTCATTTGTTCCATAAACAAACTGTCATAGTTCAGTTTATGCCAGGAAGGAGGTGGGGGCTCCCAAACAGTGATGCTATGGATCAATTGGGAAGGCCCCTCATAAATATGGGGTTGATGTAGCTCATGGAAGCCTGCCAAGACCCGCATCCAGACCACAGAGGCGATTACATTGCTAGAGTGCAAGAAAGCATCATTATGCGCCCTCAGATCCCCTGCAAAGATAAAGCAAAAATGATTAACAAATGAGGATGAGATTCAGCATCAAGATTATCACACTCTAGAATTCAATACCCCTCGTACCAGGAGTAAAAAAAGGAAAATTAGAACCGAGCAATGGATTGAAAATGATTCCAAAACTGGGCAGCATAAAGATAACCAAAAAATAAGTGTTTATTTGTCTTCAAAGCAGCACCACAAAATATACATTCAGAATTTAGAGAAGAACAAAATTTAGAGAGCAAATCTTTTTGTAGGAAATCTATTATAAGCTAATTTCCAAAGAAAGTGTTGAATCTTTGGGGACCTTGACGCTCCAAATTATCTCTAACCATGTCATTCTGCACATTATGGTGAAATTACTTGTTATGTAATCATATTATTAAAGTTACAAGGATTATTGATTCTTTTAGCTAAAAAGGAAAATATATTGATAACTTTTAGAAGGAATTCCGATAATAATGGCTCAAGTTATGTTAAATAGATAATGCACTTTTCTTTTTAAGAAAATATCATACTTGAAAGGCATGGATAGCTAGCAAATAAATTTCCCTCGATCGCTCGAATACTAAATTAAACATGTGACAGTAGCTCAGAATATTAATATTCCAAAATTTGGTAAAAAATAATAAAACTATATATACAATAACAATGCAAAATTAAAAATAATAATAATACTCATGTCAGCACTCGTGCAAGTGTCGTGTCGCGTCAAAAGCCCGGGCTTAGCTCGGATTTGACTATGTCGGGTCGGATCATGCCACCAATTTTTTATTTTACTTTTTTTTTCAAAAACTTATTTTTGACTATATTAAATTTTATATTTATATCATACATGATAGTGCAGGGAACAGTGAGCCATGTTTGGAATATTTTATAAGCATATAATTTTTTAGATCATGGACCCCTAGTTCTTGTTCTTAGCTCCATTAATAACTAAATAATATGTATAGGATATTGTTGCATTAGTAATTAGTATATACTATATAAGAATATATGTAAAAGGATATAGTTATTATATATGTTAAATATAGGTGAGATCCCAAAAATGATATTGAAGGAAGAAATCGAACTCAAGTTAAAAAAAATGAGTAGGGATCCTTACTAGCTTTTCATGTTTAATATGTGTCCAATAACAAAACTCATATTTTATATATTAAAAAATATTTCACGTGTAATAATATTGGGTCAGGTCAGAATTATGCTTATCGAGTCGTGCCGTGTCGAAAATCTAAAAAGGGTGGCTTGACTCAAGCTCGAGTGCCAAGCCGAGATTGGGCTTGGGCTTGTGCGATCTCGGGCTCAGGCTTGCGCAGGAGGTGCTTCACGGTCGAAGTTCTTTGATAAGATTAATGGATACACATCATAACATAATTTAAAAGAGAGTATTTGAAACTGTAGTATTTATTTTCTTTCATTTTACAAATTAAAATATTCACTGCCTGAGCTGTTGCATGGGGTTGTCACAAGATGAAGTAGGTGAAATTAATGCAGATTTATTCCCTTTATAATAAAAATAAAGCAATTATAATCTGCTAGAATTATTTTACCTTATCTTATCAATGACAAATTTTATTGCTTAAATAGTAAAATATATAACTTTGGAAAGAATTATTTTATATTTTAAAAACATGATGACTGCTTACAACATCTTTTTGTTGTTTCTTAAATTGTTATAAACTTTCAAATTGTCGGATGAGAGGTTGTTAAATGGAATTAACTAAACTTCAATTAATGGTGATTTAGAAGATGTGTAACATATTCTTTTGAAGGTTTGTTGAACTATAGAATATTTTTACTTTAATCACTAAATTTAAAAAAACATATAGTTGTTCTACCAACTTTTTTCCCATTTTTTTCTTTATCCAATTATAATTTTACCCTTTTATTATTATTTGATTATAAAAGAAGGAACATAGTCTGATATAAGGAAAGATTGAAAATAAAAAAATATTATTAATGAAAATCGAACTTGAGATTTTTAGTATTCTAAATAAGGGGTGAGCTTATTTATCATTTTAAAGATATCTAAGAAAATAGTTACCCCATTTAGAAAGTAAAAGAAAAATCAGAAAACTTATTATTTTATTTCTAAGTTGTATTTGATTATTTATTTTTTCTATTAAATAATAATGAAGGGTGCAGATGCAAAAAATTGATCAGATAAACGAAAAAACTTGACCGTGAATGAAGTGAAAAATGTTTAATAGGGGGAGATAATTATTTTAATTTAGAGGTTGAGGTGGAAACAGAATATGGTTTCAAGGGCGGTGAATACAACATTAAAAAATTGAATCAATTTGTTACCAAGCTTTTGTTTGCAAATAATATTTCAGTCGAATTAAAAGTACAACACTAAATTGTCGAAAAATTGTAACAAAAATGTATGGTTGCAAAGTGTTTTCTTTTTGTCTTCCAATGTTTCTTTTTTGAAATGATCCTTCTTTTTTATGAATTTCGTTCCGAATTTTATTGATTAGATTTTTGACAGATTTGTCAAATCTACCCAAGTTTTAGTGTCCAAGGAAATTGAGAAATTATTGGGTCATGGCAATATTACGTGTCTAAATTCTGAAAACCATAAAAAAATATAAAAATTAACTGGACCATTGGACTTTTAAATATAAGAAAAAGGTCACTAATCCATAAGAATGGAAACATAACTTGATAACTACTATGTCACTGTTGTCTCTATTCGGAAACATCGCCCCTTGCACTTACTGGATAGTTAATACTCTGACAGGCAGGCCCATTGATGTCCCTTTCTTTATTCATCAAAGTGTATTCTATATTAAGATTATCAACATCTCATAGTATTTTTATGATTTTCATAAGATCATTTATAAAATCAAATGATTTTTATCGAATCGTCGATTTTATATTTTTTTACGATCTTAACAATTCTATATAGTCATGTTAAAATTTAATGTGAATAATATCTTGACGGTCAAATATGTAAAATATCAAAAACTTTCCGTGTAAATCTCACATAAGTCAGTCGTACAAGCGTGTTTTAAAATCGTGTGTATTAAAGCTCGAAAAATATATTATTATGTTAAAATAATACATTATGTATGTGGAATCTTGCACTAATTTGTGATTAGGTAGATGATTATATATCTTACCGACCAAATTAGACCTAGATGGAATTTGCTCAAAAAATTGCAATAAAAACTAAAGTTGCGAATTAAATTAGTTGGCATAGATGGTTAGCGAATCTATGCCCCAAATTGAGAGACCAAAAGTTAATAACCCCAGAATCTCCAATTTGACTAAGATTTATCTTCGCCGCGTTCAACCGAACACTGAATGCGTTCAACCGAACACTGAATTAGTCGGATGCTAATAACCTGGACACCGATGAAATTCTACCCATAGACCCTAAAGAAAAACCAAAGTTGTGATTTTCATTTAGCTTCCATTCTGCCAAGATGCAATTTATCATGTATTTAATACAGTTTCAATGACCCAGCTTCCGTTCTGCCAAGATGCACATCTTGCTTAGGTCTGCCCGCCGCTCGACTGTAAACTGCATGAAGCCAATTTCACACCCATTCAAAAGTATTTTTCTGTTTGTTTCATATCATTTGTTACATGATCTTCTTTTTCAACAAGAAATATTTGTTTAATTATATATCTTGTGAGCACATGATGAGTGGATAACACCTGCCGAAATATTATAAACCACGAAAGGAAATCATACCACAAATCAACTTTGTTCTTTCTCCAAACAAAAAAGAATGTTCCAGGAAATAGGACATTCCTCAATTTAGTAATTTCAGAACAGGTTTTTATTTACGACATTTCATATATGAGAACATACCATAGTAAAAGTATCCTTATCAAAAGTACAAACATGTCATAATCTACATATTTTGGAAAAGTGAAGGCAAAACATTATGGCCAGAGAGATTGAGAAAACACAGGGTGTCTCAAGAAATACCAACAAACAAATTGGTGCTTACCTGCTCTTGAATCCAGAAGTCCTGTGTATGCACCTGTGGAAGTGTAATTGGCAAAACACAAATTTATGCTATGCTAAAGAAAACAATTAAATAAGCACTAAGAGAACAGAAGCAAAATCATTCTTTACAAAATGACTGTTTTTCCTCTTTAAAAAAATTAAAAAGCAAATCAAAGGTGAGGATTACATCTCGCTGGAAAAGCTCAGAGCCAGGAATTACAATAATTATTGTGAAGAGAATTATGAATCCTGTGAGTGGCCTCAAGGCCTATTGGTAGGGGGGTACATGTATCCATTTACCCCACCCGCCAAACTAGAATAATCCGGGAGTTGATATGAGTACCTATTGACATCCCCATTCCCCGTGACCACCGATACATCTGTATGGCCATAAGGCCACCTGTTTTGCATCACGCCTTCAAGGTGGCCATTAGCATAGGCTGAAAGATCCATCTGAGAGAAATGTCCCTCTGCATGTCTTTGTAGAGTACTTGAAGAACCATAAGATCTCTGGAAGTATTCATCATAGTATTGCTCAGCTTGGTCAAACCGGAACGATCCACTTAATGCCCCCCCAATGTCCATTGAGGAAGAAAGACCTGGAAAGGAATATTGCCGGTTGAAGTTGTTATGATGACCATTCACTGTTTTTCCATTGGTTTGCTCCTCATCAAGTAAGTCATTGATGATGTCAAGATGGGGAAACTCCTCCGACACTGATCCTTGGGCTTGATATGGAGCAACCCTGGAAGCATTCTCAACAGAATATTGCCTCTTCTGTAGTTCACCATAGATGTCAAGATTCTCCATGTTACTGACGAGATCCGAGGAATACCTCCCACTGCTGCTGGCTTCACGATGAACACCGTCTCTCAATAGCTGCCGAGTTCGAACTACTTCGGGCTTAATGGATCCAAAAGTGAATCCCAATTTACCTGGTGTTTGATCGGTCCTAACAGAGGCTTGTGGTGGAAGCATTAATGCAGATGATAGAAATGTTGAAGGTGACTGCGAATATGTTGGAACTTGGCCTGATGAAGCTGCTTGATGAGTTGAAACAGAAGCACCAGCAGCCATGGCACTTTTACCCATTATCGCATTCCTATATGATTGAGGAACATAACTCGGGGCAGATGGTGAAGGCTCAGTGCCCAATCGACCAGCTGCACTAACAGACCGAGAAAGGAGAGGCGTCGTTTGAACTGTCGAGACAACAGGAGCTGTAGGTCTTGGTGCTGGGATAAGAGGAGCACTGGAAGGCCTTGACAATGCATTTACATTTTGAGCAGTTGTACTCTTTACTGGGGTTGCCAGCTTCTGAGTTTCAGACTTTGAGGTGCCCGAAACTGGTGGCAATTTTGATGAAAAGGTAAGCATTTTGTCTGTTTGTGATACACAGTTTGATGATGATTCACTTGAAGAAGCCACCTCAGTAATGGTGCTAGTGGCAGTGGCAGTAATTTCAAGAGATTGATTTGGCTGCTTTAGAGTATAGGAAAGTTTCTTCCCAGGGCTCAATGAAGAAGCCTCTGTTGCCCTGGGCTTGTAAGACTTTTCATCATCTACATTATTTTTGGCAGATGAATTCTTGTGAAGAGACACAACTTCCCTTTCCTGAAATAATATATTTCAAGAGCTATCATTCTAAATATCACAGGAAAACAACAGTGAAGAAATGTGCTTTAAAGGAAGGTATAATACAACTCTAAGCATACACATTCAAAGGAAATGTAGTCAACATGATTCTGTCAGAAAAAAAGGATAATCATAAAAGATTAAACAAGGGAGAAAATTAGGTTACCTTGCAGGAAAAAACGAATGAATAAATAAGAAGAAAGTGTACCTGGACAAATGCAATGAGTTCTTTGCAAAAAACAGTAGATTAAAGTGTGGTAGTGTGAATAGAAAACTTATTACCAAAAAGGACCCAATGAACAACTAATGACATGCAAACATGTCATGAATCATGCTTATTTTAGTCAATGAAATTGGCGTCCATATATTATATTCTGTGAGAAGAAATCCATTTCCAACAGATTCTCGTTTTTCTTGTCTTCGAGAGCTTAAATCATATGAAGCTTATTTCTGCAAAGAAAAACTTATTTTTCGAGAACTTAAATCATAAGACATCTATGGCTAAAGTTTTAACAGTAAGTCGCAGAAAATGCAACTTCTTGTAACTTGAATTAGCATCTAAGAAAAAAAAGTATTATGATAAGGAACTAATGGATGAATCTAACAAAAGATGAACAACAGACGAATTCAATGGAACTGCATAGGTGTTTCGGGACTTGCTTTCCAGCAAAGCATACACTGATGCTCCTAGGCAAATTGTCATGCTTCTCGGAAGGCTAAATAATTCAATATTATCTGCTTTCTACCAGAGAAAGTGGTAGGAAAAAGCACTATTTTTTACCCTCCCCAAATGCAGTCTTAATAAAGAAGACATAACTTTTTTCTCTGGAAAAAATCAACAACACAAATAAAAATGGGTAGAAAACATAGTATCAAAATCATAAATAGTGCAATGAAGTACTTTTATTTGCTAATAAATGCCTAAGAGAGTTTGGTATGCAAGTAAATCAAGTCAGCTAGTTTATATATCCAACGATCTAGGATCAGAGTAATGCATGTTTAACCTTACAAACTAGAAAACTCAAATTTTATTTCAGGTGTTTCTTTTGAGAGAAATTTAATTCAGATGTTGCAGACAAAGTATTGCCTTGTATTTTCAAGCACATGCCTTTGAAGCTGATGTATTTTATTCTTCAAGGAGAGTTCAATAATTTCTAATTCAGATGGAGAGACCTCGATTCCGGAGATAAGACAGGAAGGAGCCAAAGAGAGTTTAGTATGTAAACAAATCAAGTCATCGAGGTTATACCCCACCATCTACACATTATAATTTATATCCCACCACCTAGGACCATGTAATGCAAGTTTAATTTAAAAAATTAGAACACTCAAATTTAATTTCAGGTGTTGCAGAAAAAGTATTGCATCATACCTTCTCAAGAACATGCTTTTGAATCTGCTGTATTTCATTCTTCAAGGAGAGTTCAACAGTTTCTGACTCAGGTGGAGAGACCTTGCTTCCAGAGATAATAAAGGAAGGAATCTCATCAGTGGCAGCATCAGATGGATTAATAATAGTATGTGCTGAACTTCTTTGTTCACGTGTTTCTTTGTTCCGCTGACTTTTCCCTCTGTACAATTAGGTTATTGTTCACAATAGTTCCATGTATCAAAAACAAGTTAAATAATGGGCTCAATATCTGTCTAACCTGTTAGTGGAGGAATGAGATTTGTTATTTGGTAGGGATCTTCCCTTGAATGGTCCATTCACAACTGAGGGGACCGAGTCAGTGGAACAAGTTGAGGAACTGTCATCAATAACAGATTGGCTCCTCTTTTCAGTTTGACCATTTTGCACATCACTACAGCTAGCTTCTAAACTCTGTTGAATTTCAGAGGTATCAGTGTCCCAATTAGTAGGACTAGAATCCCTGTCATCTAAATCACGTTGAAGAACCTTAGCAACATCAACTCCATTATCAGAGAAATCTGATGCATCTTCTACTACATCAGTCTTTTCAATAACTGATTCTACCGGTTTCGAATGGAAGTCATCAAGAATCATATCATCAGATGGTTTCGCAGGTTGGACCTTTTCCTCGACTACATTAGAACTCTCATCTCTTCCTTTATCTTTACCTTTGCGACTATTGCGCTTCTGCTTAGCCTGGAACAAATAAAAGGAAAAAAATCATTCAGCAAGGAACTAAAAGACTGTAAAAAGGGCTCATAAGTTCTATACTACAGCTTCAATGCAAACAGTTGAAAACGGACTTTAGTTACTGATAATTCAATTATATCAATTGGCAAATTCACATTTTCCATGCTGCAAAGTGACATCACTTAATATTGCATATTATTCTGATATATCAATCTTTACAATCATGAAAATACACGAGAAAGAAAGGTCAAACCAAAAATCATTACAAATCAGAGGATTAATATACTAAATACAGATTAAAATATATTCATAGGTACAGTTTTTCTAAAGGAGACTACAGATTAAAGTTAGATCAATCTTGAAAGCTAAAGTCTAAAATGGCATGCGACACTAGTAGTTGCATTGACTCCAAACTTAACCATACTGAGCTTTAACATTATAATGTGTTTCTCAAAAGTTACCATGGAAATATATTCAACAATGTGCAAGGAAAGAAGCTAAACTCCCAAGTTTAGCAAAAAAAACAGATAAATGGACTTAATATACCATTAGCAAAAAAACAGATAAAAAAACAGATGAACTTATCAGGCTTACTCCTGCTATCCGCTGCTCTCTATACCATTAGTCCCCATTGTGATACTATATCTGAACCGCTAGTTTCTTTCTATGTACACATTCAAGTTGTTTTGTGATAAATAGATATTTTTGCTTCACAATGAAGTTATACTTGAAAACCTTAATATACCTTTGTAAAAGTTTCTTATAAATTGGGTAAAACATCCTTGTAAAGTGGCCCTGACAAATCATGTGGGGAGCTGGAAAAAAGATCAGGTTTGTATATTCCAGGCGAGACCAGGAAAAAGGGAAGTATTTTGAATGTTATATATCTCAGGAGCTAGATCAGTTTCCAGATGAACTAAAATAGATGGAATTGGACCTAAAAAAATACCTATATTCCAAATCCAGTCGTAAAGATGAACTGTCTTTCCTTTGGGGGACCTGCTGTGGAGCGGGAATGCCTCTTTGCTAATACTGCCCAAAGATCCACCTTATCATCTAGTTCTATCCTGGACGTTTCTTAACTACGCTACAAAATTTCTAGGCTTAAGAGTTTCCCACATATCATCTCCAGGTGCTTGGAGAAAGGAAACATAGATCCCATTAGAATGAAATCTCTCAGTTTTTTAATGAAGAGCGACATGTCTCATAATCGGCATACCATATGCAAATAAACACTGCCATGATGAACATTAATCAGACTTACATACCAGTTCAATAGGGGCAACACTGATAAGTATATCCATCAAGGAAAAAAAACTTAAAAAACATTAAAAATCTGTTTGATTGGGATTTTTTCTATTTTATCACAGTTATTTAGATCACAGACTTCCTTTTGTTGGATCCAACAACTTTTTTTGAAAAAAAAGGAGGTTTCCTACTAAATTTGAAGACTTGCTTTAAAGGAAAGGGAGAGGTTTGCTCTCTCTCCCCTCATTTCCTATTTCATCTAAACAGTAATAAAAAATGAAAAGTAAATCATGTTCCTCTTTGTTTATACTGAAGACTGAAAGGAGGAGATATGCTCACTCCCCCGGTTCACAAAATATTTGCCATCAGTGAAAAAATGCATTGATCTACCAAATGGCTGTAGCATCTTCCTGCCTGCACAGCAGGTTTTGATGCTGGGATTGCATTTTCTAGTCATCAGTTATAAACTGTTGTTAGTAGCATTTAATCAAGATGAACAACGTACAACCACCGTGAAATAGAAAATTATTGTGATCATACAAAATCATCCAACCTGCTTTTTCTTAGCACGTTTGTCTTTTTCATTGGCTCCACGCTTTGCCCTGAGCTCATTTTCAGCTTGCCAAGCTGCTTCCTCCTCACGAATCAGCTCCTCCTGCCTCTTTAAAGCAACAGCCTCCTGATAGGAAACCTCAATCCGACTGCTGCCAGCAACATAAAGGATATAAACAATCAAGAGGAGAAATAAAGTCTAGATAGACCAGTCGAAATGTATGCTACAGATTCACAGACATGGAACATATATCATGAATTTGTCAAGGCAGAAAATAAATTAAGAGTACTAATTCTTTTAGAGGAAAGAATATTAATTTCAACCTATTACTTTTGTGAAAATGTATATGACCTGAAAATATGAGCTAGAACAAAGATTTCAACAGTCCTACGACCAAGCTCCATAAGACGCCTTTCATCACGTTCAATTGAATCTTTATTGAATTCTTCTCCAGAACTTCCTTCCTGCATATAACAAAAAAATGTTACTGATGAATTTTGCCTCCTTATTTGGCAATGAAATTATACAAGTGAAGTTTGGAGCATGCCCACAAGTCATAGAGGCCGAAAGTTACATTAAAATTCGTACATGCAAAGAACAACGTAAACTGATTGATTAGTACGGAAAATAATAAATCAGGATACAGAACAATGTGTGAAACTCCAAAGTCAAACAATTAATTCTTCAATGACCAGTCATGAGTTGCAAACGACAAAGTAGTATAATACGATAAAATAAAGACAGATACTATACCTTGGTACGATTCTGTGAACATTTATCATCCTTCGGAGGCAATGGTTGATGAGGTAGTGGCTCAAAAGCTGCTCTCTCAAGCAGACTTAACACGTCATCAGCTAAAACAAATGTGTCTTTATCTACACGAACCATTGGAGCTGGCAATTCTTCTAGGTCTATTAGTTTTGATCTCCCTTTCTTGTTCTTGCTCTGGCATTCAAGAGCCTTAAGCCCACTGTAAAGTGAATCCATAACTAAGGTAGATGTAACTTCTTTCTCTACGAAGAAGTGTTTTACAACTACTTTCAATATAACATCAGTTTTGTCTCTTGACATGCGCCTCCTAGAACTTGCATCAATTCCTATCCAAAAGGCACGGAAACTGCAAAGGACAACCAAAATTGGCTCAAACTCAAACATGAAGATGTATTTATCAGAAAATATCGATCATACTGAATATGTCAAACTAAGAAAGATTATGCAATAATACCTTGACCATCTGAGTTTATCCTCGATCAATTTTTTAAGTTTGTCTCTCCTCTCCTCAACAAAACGCCTACAAATTTGCTCCACATTTGATAGATAGACACGAACTAGTTCCCTTCTGTACTGACAATCGAGACATCGGAATGGACGATGTGCCTTCTCCCTGGGATGGAAATAATAAAACAGACCAAGTGATGGAGTGGATACAGTCAACTCTAATTAACCAGCAAAAGAGTGCCAATATAAAAAAGAAAGTTCCAATACAAATATCTAAATGCAAAATTTAACAAATATCTAGGGACTAAAAATTCCATCACGTAAAGAGAATGTAAATAACATAAAACATGTTTCACTAAACTACTTACAAGGTGTGTCCATGAGCCGTTCCAATATTTATGCATTCACATTAAGTATAATCTTTTTTACTAAATATTAACTGACCAAAATTATGACAAATGCAGCTTTTAAAGTACATATCGCTCCCTTACATATTCTTTTTCTAGAAGTCCTTACATATTCTTGTGCAACTAAAAATATGAGAATTAGTTTTCATATTTACAAGTAAAAGATTCAGCACTGAGGTCATGGTGGCCTAATTAGACTAATAAAATACCATTAAAATCCACAAGGCCTGGTAAAGGCTAACAAAAGTCAACCCGAAGATTTCACAGACCACCAGTGAAAGCATGCTGATCCAAGTAACAATGAACTTTGAACGATGTTGCTGCATATAAATATTATAGCTCCATGACGTAAGATCTGGTCAGTCTAATTCCTACATTGACACATGTTATGCATACAACAAGATCAAGTTCAACAAGAATTTTAAATGAGTCCTTCAGAAAAACAAAAAGAATTTGTTCATTAAATGAAAATCCTAGTATGAACTAATTCCCCTCTCTTATGATACCATATAAATAGTTTCAAGATTGAAAATCTAGACTTCCTAAAAGAAGACTGAAAATCTAGATAGTCCAGTAAACCGTAAGGATGGGCATTGCATGTAAGCAAGAGTTCATCTTTCAGTTGTAGTAAATAATTAGAGATAAGGATGTCGATAACAGGACCTATGATCTAAGTATGTAATTTTCATTCATAATAACTGTACCTGATAACTTGAACTTGAGCCTTAATAACAAGAGTATCAGCAACAATAAAGCCGTCATAGACTTTTGACAGTTCCATAAACTTTTTCCAACCCCAATCATGTTCCTTTTTCCAGAAACGATGAAGTGTATCTGTAGACGTTTTACAATATAAACTTCCAATAGAGCTAATAGATATAGGCAAGAAGGTTTTTATCATAAATTGACCTTGAGTGCTCTTATTTTATTGGATAACTCATCACCTGAATATTTTGATTTCTTGGGGTCTTTGTTGACAACAGCTATCGTAAATTGCGCAAAATGACTCCAACCTGAAACCATTTATGAAACAGGACAAAATAAGAATTGTGACAGATATGTAAGGACCCAAGATATGGAAAAAAGTAACACCAGGAACATGCTACAAACCTGGAAGAAGCTTGTCATGGTTAGCAACACAAAGAAATAACGAGAGATGATTGCAGACATCACAACCTTGTGGGTAGATTAAAATGTACCTGCATAGTTCTATGAGCAATCTGATAACCCGAGAAAAAGAGGACTGGGCAATATGATGAAACAACAAAATTCAAGTATACAAAGAGTTTTTACAAAGAAATCACCTCTATTAGGTTAGTACATGTCATCGTCAACATGATGTAAACAGGAATGTACCCAATGAACATGAAAATCCTAATAAATATGCAAAAACTTTTGAATGTGTTTTACTATAAGGATGTGACAGCATTACCTCAGAGTACCATCCAGAACACATGTCACTATGATGAAACAATTGTCGCACACTTGCACAATCATTCCAGAAATACCTTACTTCATTTTTATTCATTTTTTTAGAAGGACCTCACTTAATATTTCAAGCCACAATATTAGTTAATTATGTAAAATGGTTGGCCGACAAAACATGTGTACTTTTAGAAACTTTAGTGGATAGCCTGACATGTCATGCACAGAAGGAAAACAGGATAAACAAATATTCTTACAGATGACCCGACACATGCTCTCTTAAGTTCAACAAACAAATGATTACAAGAGAAACCCAAGTGTAATTACTAGAAAATATCGAAAGCTAAAGTCTAGACCCATAATTGGCGTTGCTAACTTCATTACGTGATTACAAAACTGAGAACGGAAAATAGAAATCAAGACCTAATTTAACTAAATGAGTGACAGCTGATAATATTCAAACCATATATGATGCCATTTTTGTCAATAATACTAGGTAGGACTCTTTCGAAAAAAACATCGCTAGAAAACAATTTTTCAGAGGTACTGGGCAGAAGATATATTAACCCGGAAACAGACTGTTGCGCATATGTGTTAAGTCTAATATTCAAATATTCTTTAAAAGAAGAAATGGAAAATTCCTCAGGGAATATGCAACAAAGGTGAAGGAATCATGAAAATGTCACTGTTGGAAGAGGAGAAACATTTAATACTCTATCCCTGTAACTGAATTTGTAAAATCTAGTTGCTCTTTGAATACGAAGAATAACACCAAAACAAAAGGTGAACGAATCACAATTTTTGAACATTTAGGAGGTTAAACTAGTGGAAAAACAAGCAGGATCCTCTAGAAGTTGGTAAGAAGTTCTAAAAATGTTGATTTCAGAAATAAAATTCATATTATATAAGTCAACCATGGTAAATTACATCATAAGAACTGAAAATAATGTAAACAACGATCAGAACTGAGTGACCTAAAATGCCAGACATGCTATTTGAAAATTTTGCAATAGTGCTTAACTAACAACTACAACAGGTGCATTATCACTTGCTGAAAAACCCTTCGTGTGCCTAGCAGCCTCAAGCATAACACTACAAGGCTACAGCATAGGGTGTACATGTGATGCCAATAGTCAATGACAAGTGGGGTCTTAACTTGTCATTATTAACATCAACATTCAATGGATAACTTAATGGCATACCATTTGTAGCCACCAACTTCAAATGCGTTGCTTCGTAATTCCCTTTTGTTGATCGTTGAGAAATTTTCAATCTTCCAAGTAAATCTTCCATAGAGATCAGAAGGCTTAGGTCCTGAAATGAAGGTGTGAATGATGACTTCAACATGGATGGTGCTAATATTTAGAGAGAAACAAAGGAAGCAAAATATTTTATGGAAACCTTGAGTACTGAAACTTAACTATGATCCATCATTGCCAGAAAACATCACATTGTTGAGAATGATAAAACATCACATATTGCAAAAATAGAAAGGGTTTAGAAAGCATGAAAAAGGAGGTTTAACCATGTAAGATATTCGCTTCCGAAAGCCACAACAAGGCAAGCTGGTTACAGAACAAAAATGAGAAGCAGATAGAAAGACACCAACAAAAGATCACTTATTGATATCAGAGCTTATCATGGGTACCCTACCAGCTGAATATTTCACATGAAATATGCAGAGAGAAGTTTTGATACATACTTAAGCACAAACTCGATTTACTTTATCAAAATGCTGAAGGCAAGTCTTCTCAATGTGCAATACTTGTAAATACTTGTTAAGCACATGTCAGTGTAAAGATGAAGTATCTGATTTTCAATCTGACAACTACAAATTTCCAGCTGCATGTGACAACGCAGCTTACAAGTCATAACAGACAGAATAACATCATTCATACCCAGCATTCAAATTGAAACAATTGATTAATTGACAGACTAACGTGTACAGCTGAATACCACACAAATCAGAGCTTCCTATGCATGAAAATAAGCACATTGAAAATTCAATTTGTCAGGAAAAGGTAAAACGTACCACAATCATCATCGTCATCACTATCCCAGTACAAAAGTGAAGTCGATGGTGTTCCATTCTCAACCTGCTCCGAAGATCGCCACTCAGCAATGGAGTCTCCAGACTGGCACCGCTGCTCACTTGACATCCCCTCAGTTATTGCAGACCTAGGACTTGTGACATATTCCTCAGTGATTATTCCAGCCATCTTCCAGCTTAACTTGGTAAATTTAAACCTAACTAGTCACCCTCTCTCTCTCTCTCCTCTTCACCTGCAATAGAAAAACCTGAAATTTAGACTTCAATCCCAGCAAAATACCATAAGGTGATCTAAGAACGATCTAAGACGACCAGCAGAATACCTATTAGAAACACACGCCAATAAACTACTGGTAAAACAAACAAAGCAAAAGAATTCACCAACACGCATGTTAGTTCCCTAGAAAAAAAAAACACTTTTTATTCCAAAATTACAAGCCTAAATATTAAGCTAATTTTTTTCAGTTACAAAATTAAGCTAGTTCAAGTACCCTAATTTCATTTTAAAGAATTGGATTAGAAAACCCCTCTAAGCGTATTCAAAACGCTGACAACAAAGAACACGACTTTATTCCAGATTTGCGTTTATCTTTTGCGCCCAAACCAAAACCCCCTTCCAGAACCGAATCGAAAACCCAAAAATACACGTAATCGACGCCCCTTCAAATCCGCACCCGCCTGCCACAAAGTTGAGAATTAGGGGAAACCCTCCGCCCTTCCTCCAACACGAAATCCCATCGGATAGTATATACCTCCCCCGACCACAACAACAACAACAGGAACCGCGTGAAACAACCCAACGCGTCCCCGCCTTCGAATCACTCCGGGCGATCAGCGCATCGTCGGCCGCGGCGAATCCAGGAACAGCCGATCGAGGGCGATCTGAAAATAAGTACCTTTTTATGCTGTACGGCGGCGGCGGGGGCAACGGAAGCGTCGGCGGGGGAGCCGATAGCGGCGGAAGGAGATTGGAATGGAGAGAGATGAATAGGGAAAGGCTTCGAATCGAGAGAAGAGGGATTTGGGGGACGCCGCGAGGGAGCACAAAGAGGAGGAGGAGGAAGAAGGGGAAGAGGAGGAGAAGAAGGTAATAAAAAGGTGGGGCAGAGATATAGGAAACGAGGGCTTCTTTTGGGTTTAATTTTGAGGCATAAATATAAATAAAAATATATATTTGTGTAACATACTTATAAGCAGTTTTTTTTCACCACATTGTATGTGAATAATAATAATTAAATCTGACAAATATATTTATTTATATGGGCTTGAATTTTTTGGAATGTTTTAAGCATAAAAATTCGAAATTATTAACTCATTAATCTTAATGAGCTCGGATTGATTTAATTCTAAACTTATATATTTTTATCTACAGATGTACTTATTACTAGGAAAATAAAATTTTCGATAAAAATGATTTTAAAAAAAGTTAATTGCACGTGCAACTAATAATTGATTATATTTTTATCTTGTTAATTTAATGTTCAATTTTTCCCGAGTTAGGACCATATACATGTATTTTTTTATGCATTATTTAAATTGTAAATTATATGATTAATTATATGTATAAAAAATATGGGTACTTTTGTGACCGAAATTTTTTTTAGTACGGTATTTTCTATCTTTATATCCAACTTTTTGCTATTATATCTCGCTATATACATGCTAATCATTTTTTTTTATTTAGAAACAACATGATTATTATTTATTAATGATGTACAACTATCCAACAAAATATACCAAATTTTATTAGTTGGTATATCTCATTTTTTTCTTTACAATAATTAAGTCCATTTTTTTATGTTCCAAGGGGAAAAGATAAAATTGCTGTAATTACTACAATTATAAATAAGCGAAGAGAAATTTATGGTGAGCTCATGAATTTATCATAATTGTTGATCGATGTAATTAGTCTTAAAATTACATTTTGAAGTATTAGAAATGAGAAGTATTTATCTCTGTCACTCTCATTTTTTTTATTGGGTTATATTTGATACCAAGAATAATATCACAGTAAAATAATCATGCTGAAAAAGATGAAATTGAATGAATGGAATGAAGAATGAGAAAATAAAAAGGGGTGTGAAAGGAAACTAATAAAATGACAGCTAAATGTGAGGTTTTAATTATGGCTCGCTACCTGAGGAGAGGACATGGGAAATATAACATATCTTGCTGTTAGGTCATGAGTGATTGGGGTTTATTTTTTTTATTTTTTTAGTCAAACTTGGTATGCACGAGATGCCAAGAGGGATTTGCTTGCGAGTATATTATTAGAAAAAAAAATGGATGTAGAGCAAGCACCGTTGATTATTAAATATTTTAGCTTCATCTTCTTATTCGATTGGTTCCTTTAAATTTGTTTGTTTAATCAGCTTATTAACGATCATAAATCACGATCAAAATTATAATTTAGGTAATTAAATGAATTAATGGAAAATTTCGAGTAATAAAATATTAGAGATATTTACGAGTCGAGTTTGACCTAACATGATCCCAAATTCGATTTAATCCGATTACTTTTGTTCGGATTGAATTGGGTCGGGTTGATAACAAATCAACTCGACTTTCATTTAATCGGGTCATCGATTTATTCGATTATTTTTTATATTTTTTAATAATTTTTTTATAATACTTAACATTAATTATATTTTAAAAAATGAAAAAACTTATTTTTTCAATAATTTATAATGATTTAAAGTTAAAAAGTATAAAGTTTTAATATATTTTAACTTTAAAGTAGTATACAATTTTTATTATGAATAAATTGATTTAAATTTAATAAAAATATATAAAAGTTTGGGTCATCAAGATGGGTCGGATTGATCGGGTTCGAAAAATTAAAACTCATACCTGATTCGTTAGTAAATAGGTTATGATCGATTCGGGTTCGACCCGATCAACGATCTGATTTGACTCAATTAAAATTTGATCGATTCGAATCACTGAGTTCACTCGGTCGATCCGACCCGATGAACAGCCGACAAAATACTCAAGAAAATTCATAATTATGCTTAACTTTATTATACAACTTATACTAAATTAACAAATTTAGATTAGTGATTTACCTTCTACATTGTTAAATTAGATATTACTAAAAATCTTACATCTTTAAATCGATAAAAAAATAATATTTTTAAATTTATATTTTTATTCAAAATTCAATAAGTAAATAATTTAAAAACTCCAACATGAAAAGACATATTGAATATATATATATATATATATTCTTTAATAACATATTTTTTTAAAATTATAAATAATACATCTAATTTAACATTACACAACGTGACACACCATATTATTATCGCTCTCCTCGAAGTCCTCGAGATTAGAAATCAATTTTGAGTTTTTTTTTCATTTTTTGGATGCTAATATCAAGGATTGACAATAAAAAATTCGAAACACTCAAATCTTCATGCATCCATAGGGAACAAAGTTTGATAATCAATGGAGTTTAAAGCTAATTACCCAATGAGAATAATGTAATTGGTAAATTAACGGAACTTATCAGCAAATCGTATGACGTAATTATCCATTTAATTACTCCCACAATAAATTTTATTAAATAACTGGATCTCTAGTAATCTTTAGCATTTTTTTTTTGTAAACTCCACCGGTGTTCAGGACTACTAGCACCTGACTAATCCGGTGTTCGGACGAAAGTGGTATTTTTATATTCTCCGCGGATAAAGTAATGTTTTCGTTACTTTTTTTATTTGGATAAAATACCATTATTTGTTTATAATTCAATTACTAGAATCACAAAATGAACAACCTTAATTACCCATGGAATAATAACATATAAGTTAAGAAAAGAAATACTCTTTCTTGACTAAATCAAGGTATTAAATGGTTGTGCCCGTCAAATCAAGTTATAGAATTTTGTAATGTAAAATTTGAATTAATAGAATTCTCCACTTTAGCGCATTACTGTACAAGCCCAATATTCTGCGGCCCGTATCCATCACGCGAGTCAAAGCACTGCCTTGTTGAATCCGCCGCGTAAAATATAAGTATTGAGTTGGATTTTTCTCTCTACCGCTCCTCTCTTTTGCTTCACTATTTTCTAACTTTGTACTCTTGTTCTTCTCCATCGTTCATCTCTCACTCTCTGTGCGTCTTGCAGGGGTTGTCTTCGTCTTCTTGCCGAAGAAGTCCTCTGATCTGCTCGGGAATGGCAGGAGCACGAGACGCCAAGGTTACCGTGGAAACAAGATGAAAGCGGAACCCGACGAAAGATGGAAGGAAAGAAGTCATATTTCAAGAAGATAAGAGGGATTCGAGCTCCTAGAGGCTCCCAAGGCTTCCGCCACACATGAAATCTAGATAAGTCCCTTTTTCTTACATGTTTACAATATTTATACTATTCTTTCTGAAGTTTCTGATTTTCTTGATTATTTCATGTTATGAAGTCTTCAAATCGCGTCGGCTTCTTTCTTGTTCTCTTCTATTTTATCTTTGTTTTCAGCTATGGCTTCTTCGTCTTCGCTGCTACTAGTTTTCCCTTCTTCTTCATTGTTGTTTTCCTCCTTTCTCTCCCTTGTTCTTCTTCTTCTTTTTCTTCTTCTCATGTTTCTTTGTTATTGATGTTTGTTTCTTCGCTATTACTTATTTGCTTTTGCTCTTCTTCTTCAGCTTCTCTATTACAGTCACTTTCTGAAAATTCTTCTTCTAACATAGGTCGGGGCATAACAGTTTCCCCCGTCGAACGAAAACTGACATCATCCCCGATGTCAAAACTAGGATAGTTATGTACTATCGTATGTAGGTCCTCCCATGTAGCATCGGCAGGGTCACTTTCCGGACCACTGTATAAGGACTTGAGTTAGTAAACGACTCTGTCGTTTAATTTCTCTTGTAGAAATAATAGCCATAGGATAGATTAGAGATCCTTTCTCTGGCATGATCAGAGGAAGTGAACTCTTATGAACTCCATAGGCATGCTACAACTTAGAAATATGAAATTTTGGATGAATTTTAGAATCATCTGGTAACTTTAGCTCATATGCAACCGGACCCACTCGCTTAGTGATAGTGAAGGGTCCGTAGAACTTAGGCGATAACTTGTGAGATAATCTTCTAGCCACATAATCATGCTTATACTGTTGAAGCTTAACAAAAACTGTATCGCCCATCGAGAACTCTTTATCAATCCGATGTAAATCTGCTAATGTTTCATCCGACGTTGAGCCTTTAACAAATTAGATCTGAGCAAATTCAACACCTCATCACGATCCAAAAGATATGTCTCAATTGCCTCTATGTTTGCCTGTCCTTTAGTATAAGTAACTATTGTAAAAGGTTTCCGACCATAGAGTACTTCAAAAAGGGTCAATTTAGATCCTGAATGATACGAAGTATTATATGAGTATTCTGCCCATGACAAGTATCGGACCCAAGTATGAGGTTTATCCATAATAAAACAACGTAGATATTGTTGCAAACATCTATTAAGAACCTCAGTTTGACCGTCTGACTATGGGTGATAAGCCGAACTCATATGTAACTTTGTAGCACTTAGATTGAATAATTCTTTCCAAAAAGTACTGAGAACTATTGCATCTCTATCTGAAATAATTGTTCTAGGAAATCCATGTAACTTGACCACCATATCCAAGAATAGACGAGCTACCTTAGGAGCGGTATAATGAGTAGGTAACAGCCCAAAATGGCAATACTTGGATAATCTATCCACTACCACAAACACCACAGTATACATGTTAGATGTAGGTAATGAAGTGATAAAATCCATAGAAACATCTTCCCATATTCTGTCAGGGATAGATAATGGTTGTAACAATCCTCAAAAAGTTGTGGTAAAGTACTTAACTTGTTGACACACCTGGCAACTCCTGACAAATTGTTCAATTGTAGCTTTGGTTCCATTAAAAAAAATATGAATTCAATCTCTTATATGTTTTAAGAAAACCCAAATGTCTCCCAACTGGAGTTTCATGAAATTCTTTTAATATGACGGGAATTAGAGGAGAAGTAGGTATAGGGAACAACCTATGTTGCTTATATAACAAGCCATCTCTGAGAATTAAACTTATTTGAGGTTCCTGACCTAGTCTGACCTTGTCCACCAATTCTCGCAATTGTATATTATTAGCATATTCCAATTTGAGCTGATCAATCAGATTGAAAATAGGCATAGAAAACCCACAGAATTCTGCAACAGTAATTTCTTGTCTAAACAAACAATCGGCTACTCTGTTATCAGTATCTGGTTTGTACACAATAGTGAAGTCATATCCCATTAGTTTAGCAAAATACTGTTATTGCTCGGGTGTTTGTATAACCTGGGTCAATATCTCCTTGAGACTTTTATTATCCGTTCGAATTGTAAAATGGTGACCCAACAAATATTGTCGTCATCTCTTGACTGCCTCTACTACAGCATACATTTCACGAACATAGACTAAAGCCTTCTAAATACTAAGAACTAATTTCTTGTTGTAATATCAAATTGGTTGTCCTAAAGCAATAATGCTCCTATTCCCACACTAGAAGCATATGTTTCAATCACAAATTTCTTAGAAAAATTAGGTAAATGTAAGACTGGAGCAGTAATCAGAGCGTCCTTTAGAGTGTTAAAAGCTTGTGTAGCTTTATCTGTCCAATTAAACGAATATTTCTTTAGGATATCTGTTAAAGGACTACCAATGGAAGCATATCCTCTGACAAACCTTCTATAATACCCTGTAAGACCCAAAAATGCTCGTAATTGTTTAACAGTAGTTGGAATAGGCCATTGTCTTACTGACTCTAGCCTCCACCCCTTGAGAAGAGACAATATGGCCTAAGTAATCAATTTTGATTTGACCAAAGGAATACTTACTTTTCTTAACGGAAATCTGATTTTCCTCTAGACATTGTAGTGTAATTGTCAAATGATTCAAATGAGTATCCCAATCTTGACTATAAACCAAAATATCATCGAAGATTACAATGATAAACTTCCTTAAAAATGGTGCATATAATATGTTCATGATAGCCTGAAATGTTGAAGGTGCGTTAGTTAAGCCGAAAGCATCACAAGGAATTCATAATGTCCTTCGTGAGTTCTAAAAGTCGTCTTATGCACATCCTCACTACTCATCCTTATATGATGATATCCAACTCTTAAATCCAATTTAGAAAAAATAGGCTGCCCCTTGTAATTCATCAAGTAACTCATCAATAGTGGGAATTAAAATTTTATCCTTGATGGTAATTGTGTTTACAGCTCGATAATCTACACAAAATCTTCAAGTACCGTCCTTTTTTTTAACCAACAACACAAGTGAAGAAAAAGGACTAGAACTATATTGAATCACTCATTGGGATAACATCTATTTAACCAATTTCTCAATTTCATTCTTTTGGAAATGGGGATATTGATGTGAGGATTATGATTGCTATGGGTTTGTGGAATGAATTATGTGTGTGGATGAGTGTATGTAAAATATGATCAAGTTTTAACCCTTTAACTTCCTCAAATCTGCAAGTGCACATGTCGAGTAGTTAACCTTGGGTATCGTATCCACAGTGAGTTAAAGCTTAAGGACTAATCTAGCAGAATTAACTAACTAAGAAAAATGACTAATAGAAACAGGAACTAGAACTAACAATAAACTGAAAACTAAAAGATAGGAGTTTCTGGTTTTAATTATAGATTTCAGAAAATGATCCTAACAGAGAATGACAAATGTTTTTGGTATTTTAGTTTAAGGACAAGGATTAAAATTAACTAGTTTAGGAATAAGATGGATAAGTGCAAATAAGAGAATATCTCCTAGGAATTGATTTCATCTGAATAGTCATATGGAAAACTTCAAGACCTCTAAAATTCAGTTTCAATCAGAACATTCGAAATCAAATTAGTGTGTCTCCACAAAACATTGACAGCATAATCGAAGTTCCTCAACAATGCAACTTAATCAAATCATACAATTCACTAAAAGTCACATGGAAAGCCTGACCTCAACCTCTCAACTAAGAAAAGATTACAAAAGCATTAGTAAATCTCTTTACTCAAATATC
>LTAE01000253.1:0-55838 GCA_001647135.1 Pontederia paniculata | reverse complement strand
TCTCCCAAGCTCTGTGATTGTGTCAGCTGTCCCCTCCAAAAGAATCTTCTGATTCAGCTTCAAAAAGGTTGGAGCTTGGACATGTGGCAGCCTCTACAGCAATAGCCCAAAAAGCAGCAGATGCTGCCAAGAACAATTCTGACAGCTACAAAAATATCCTGTGCTAGAAACAAAACAGCAAACAACATCTCATACATTAGTTTCTAATGAGCAATTTAATCAGAAATGTTCCTCATATAATGATTTGATGAAATGAATTAGGTTAGCAATTAATTGGCAAATAAAAAATGAGATAATGAGAGCTGGGATTTCATCAATATATGCATATATCTTAGTATAAAACCCTACATGTCAGCCATATGAAAAGTTTGGAAAACCAATATTATAGACAAGAAAGAATATACATTTAAGCTGAAAATGAATAGAAAATGCAAGTGTTTTGGCACAGAATTGTCTATATGAAAACTACTTACCAGATATTTATATGGTATGACATTCGCAAGCTTGTTTTCATCTATAAGATGAATATGACGTTGTACCTCTCGAAAAGGAGGTAAAGTTGTCGGTGTAACAAACACTGCAGCAAATTGTTGTAGGATCTCTTCTAACTTGACATTTGATTGTGTAGAACCTTCCTCTTTACTCTCGGTTACCACTGATAATTGAAAACAAGTCATAACTTCTTATGTTTTAATCAATCTTTCTTAACTCATGATATGTCACATGTTGAGATTTAAGCCGTGGATCTCCTTGAAGTTGTTCCTTTTGATCTTCCCACACAATATCCATGGATAGCCGCTTATAATCTACAGTAACTGGTCCCAACTTCTGTAACCACTGTACTCCCAAAACCATATCAACCCCCTCAATAGGTAACACATAGAATTCATCTTTGAAATTTAACTGTTGCATAACAAACTCAACCTGAAAACACATTCTTTCACATTTCAACTTATCACCATTTCCTATCATCACACTAAAATAGGTAGAAGGTTGAATTGTTAGCCCTAATTTGTTCGCAGCTCTTCCTTGTATGAAATTATGAGTCGATCCACTGTCAATTAGTACAGTGACTAGTTGTCCATTAATATCACCTTCTAATCTCAATGTTTGAGGCAACAGAACTTCTAACATGGCATGTAAGCTGATTTCTACTGAAACTTCTTCCCTTTCTTCATCAACATCAACTTCTTGGACAGATTCTTACTCCTCTGTTATAGCCATTAATAATATAAACTTAGGCTTACATTTGTGACCTCTATGAAATTTCTCGTCACAATTGTAACATAAACCATTTTCTCGTATAGTTAATAACTCAGCAGGAGTTAGTCTCTTGAGGGGGAAGGAAGTTCCTTCATTCCATTTTTTTATTGCCCTCTGTTGGAGTAATTTTTGTTGTATTTTCGGTTGATGCCACAATTGTATTAGATGCAGTAGAAAGGGAAACAAGTTTCGATATAGAAGTAACTGTAGATCCGCTTGTTTTGTAAAAAGAAGTCTTGCTTTCTCTTAATTCCATATATTTATCCTCTTGTATTTTGGCCAATCCAATAGCACTTATCAATGTCATAGGTCTGAATGATTGTACCTCCCTTCTAATGTTTGGTTTCAATCCGGATACAAAACATGATAATAGGAAAGATTCTGGAATTCCAATTACTATGTTAGATAATCTTTCGAACTAAGATTGGGTTAACTTGGATAAAGAACCTTGAAAATCTTCAAATTCAGATGGACCAAAACACACCTTTAAAGCCTTAACAAACTAACTCTAAGAACTGATCTGCTTGTTCTTATGCATCCATTGATACCACTGTAGTGCAGGTCCCTCAAAAGCAAACGCTACTACAATTATACGATCTTTAGATGATACCTCATAAAAATCTAAGAATTGTTCTACTTTAAAAATCCATCCTAACGGATCTTCTCCCTAAAATTTAGGAATTTTGAGTTTAATGTTCTTCAAGAAACTGGATGTTGATGTCTGATATGAATTGTTGTCGTTTCTTGCTGAATTTGCTGATGTTTGAGGTTGATTGCTATTATTAGGTGCAAGTTCTTGAATCTGTTTTGCCAACACTTCATACTTTGAATTCAGAGATTGTATATCATCCGCAAAAGCTGCCAATTATTGTTCCACTAAGGCCTGAAGCTTGCTGCCGACCTTTTCCATTCGTGCCCACCTCGTCCCTTCTGCCATGGATGCCTTATTGGAAGCTTGAATCTCCAGATTTTTTGCTTGGCAAGCATTCGGTGATATGACTCTCAATGAAAATACCAAATGTTGTGCCCGCCAAATCAAGTTATAGAATTTTGTAATGTAAGATTTGAATGAATAGAATTCTCCACTTTAGCACATTACTATACAAGCCCAATGTTCCGCGGCCCGTCTCCATCATGCGAGTCGAAGCACTTCCTCGTCGAATTCACCGCGTAAAATATAAGTATCAAGTTGGATTTTTCTCTCTCTACCGCTCCTCTCTTCTGCTTCGTTATTTTCTCACTATGTACTCTTGTTCTTCTCCATCGTTCATCTCTCACTCTCCGTGCGTCTTGCAGGGGTTGTCTTCGTCTTCTTGCCGAAGAAGTCCTCTGATCTGCTCGGGAATGGCAGGAGCACGAGACGCCAAGGTTACTGTGGAAACAAGATGAAAGCGGAACCCGACGAAACATGGAAGGAAAGAAGTCATTTCAAGAAGATAAGAGGGATTCGAGCTCCTAGAGGCTCCCAAGGCTTCCGCCACACATGAAATCTAGATAAGTCCCTTTTTCTTACATGTTTACAGTATTTATACTATTCTTTCCGAATTTTCTGGTTTTCTTGATTATTTCACATTATGAAGTCTTCAAATCGCGTCGACTTCTTCCTCGTTCTCTTCTCTTCTCTTTTATCTTTGTTTTCAGCTCTGGCTTCCTCGTCTTCACTGCTACGGGTTTTCCCTTCTTCTTCATTGTTGTTTTCCTCGACTTTTGCTCCACTGCTTTCTCTCCCCTGTTCTTCTTCTCCTGTTTCTTTGTTATCGATATTTGTTTCTTCGTTGTTACTGCTTTGCTTTTGCTCTTCTTCTTCAACTTCTCTATTGCAATCACCTCCTGAAATTTCTTCTTCTAACATAGGTTAGGACATAACATAAACATAGTCGTGTGTCTAACACAATATGTAATATTCTTAATTAGGCATTATATTGGCGTACATACTATCATTCTAGTGACTTGTTTATAGATATATAATTTAAAATGTGCATTTTGCATCTTTCCTTTTATAAGAATATTTTTTGTTTGCAAACATCATTAGATTCATATTCATTGTTGATGTATTCAAATAGGCGTACAATAATATTCACTAAATCAAATTGTAAATATTAATATTGTAACACTCCATATTTAATTGTGTATGTTTGTGATTAATAGACATATGTGTGCATTGTTTAATTTCTTACGCTAAAGTTTATGGTATGTAAATGAATCATTTAATTACTTCTAAAGGTTAAACACATGATTATTAGAAATCAAATTGGATAATGACTCAAAAAAGTTTCTAGGTGGGGTCATACCAATTAAATTGATTAAGTCGGTTGATCAAATAGAATACTATTAAAAAATATTAAATTAATATGTGATTTATAATTTAGACGAATAATCACCTAATATGATTAAATAAGAAAAAAAATAATTTTACCCTCAAATTATATTAATTTTAATCAATTAGTATTTTATTTGATATAAAAAATATTACTAAAAATATATCTCAAATAATTATTTATTCAAATATAAATATCAATTTAAGAATTCCATTTATATTAAGAAAATAAAAAAAAACGATCTTAATGGTTTTAAATTATAATTTTTTCATGGGCCATTGACAAAAACCCAATTTTTATTTTTTCAAAACCTAATTTTCTTTTTTTTTTCTTTTTTCTATTTTCATTGAACCAACCCATTCAATTAAACTAACTAATTGGGCAGTTCAACCCTTGTTTTTTCGATTTTTGACACATTTCATCCGGCCCAACCATTTTTTTTATTTTGACATTAAACCAGGACCGCCCTATGCCCAAGTCGACAGTCGAACCGACTAGTTCGGTCTAGATTAAACACATAAAAAAATTAATTAGTTGTTTAATACAAGAGTTAATATCCATCAATTACTTAGGCTCTAAGATAAAATCTAGTGGAGGACAACTATAAAAATATTTAGCTTGTTCAAATCTTAATACAAAGGTTCAAATCAAGTTAAAACACATGAAAAACTTCTCATTTTATATGCATATATCACTTTCATCACTTACACAAAGTAAAATAATCATTTGGTCATTTTAACTTTATTTTTTACTACACATGACAAATAAAAAAATTACATAAGTTGATATAAAATATATTATATAACTAGTTGAAAAAAAAGATTAACTTTTGGAGCAAACTAAAAGAACGAAGATAAATTTGAAAGAAGAGTCTTATAATATAGTGAGCAACTAAAATAGACATGCATATAAGTAGTTACCAAATCTTATATTCTTCTTTGTTATGTTATTATTGATGTGTCAAACTATTAATTGAAGTTACAAGTTTTCTTATACAATATATCACTCTTTCAAATACATGTAACACCCCTAATTAAAACGTAATATTGTCCGTTCCGGGCATTAGTCCACACGATTTTATCAAAATATGTCACGCCTAGTCAAGACCATCTTCTCATATATATCCAACATCTCTCTTTGACTTGTGTATGTGAGACTAATCCAAGGCATGTCTCTCGCATGACGTGTTTTGATAAAACCGTGAGGGATAACAATATCACATTTTGGTAGAGGGTGTTACATATGGTATCAGAGCCACCTCACATGCTCATTTGAACTATGTGAAACCCCTCAACGAGGACGTCGGATCCCCCTAAGGGGGGAGGATGCAAGAAGCATGTTTTGAATTAGTCTTACATGCACAAGTCACATGAGAGATATTGAATATATATGAGAACATGGTCTTCACTAGGCGTGACGCGTTTTGATAAAATGGCGAGGGCTAAGACATAGAGTAGACAATATCACGTCTTGGTCAGGAGTGTTATAATATGATGTCAGAGCCACTCCATGTGGACCTTTTGTGTCATGATGGGTGATCACTCAACGAGAATGTTGAGTCCCCTAAGGGGAAGAATGCAAGATGCATGCCTTAAATTAATCCAACATGCATAAGTCATGGGATAGATGATGGGTATATATGAAAATATGATATTCACTAAGTGTGACACGTTTTAGTAAAACGTGAGGGCTAAGGCCCATAACGGACAATATCACGCCTTGATCACGAGTGTTATAATATATAAATATGTTTCTTGAATGTCTACTATGTGTGTATCTATTGATGGTGCTTAAGCCTTCTTTTTTAGAGTTATTGTAATTTAATACATTATTTGTCTCATGGTTGAGTTGTCAAGATGTTGCAAGTTATATTTATTTTTTTCATTATATAATATATATTTTATTGAAATTATGCATATTTAAACTCTATTATCTTGGTATATTCACATCTCGATATTTTTATGCTACTACTGCATAAAAAATGACGTGATATTTGTTATGATGAGTTCAAGTTGTCCTAACTAGTGTAATACTATTTTTTAGACGCGAATGAATATCTTTCGTGACATGGAAGAAAATTATTAATGTTACGAGTTGAATACCGAGCTGCATTATATTTTCATATTGTCATGTTATTATCATTTTCTTAGTTGGATATAATGTTTCTTTAATTATACTCTTGTAACATTAGAATTTTATACCAATGAATATCTTTGACCTCGCTAGGTGATATTTTAACTTATTGATATCACATAAAGTATATCATTTTTTTTATATATTTAATCTCCTACAAGCATAAGATTTTTATATGTTAATATATTTTTATATTTACTTTCTTACTTATTGGACTATTTAATTCATAATAGACAAATTACTTTCTTGAGTTAAGGTGAGTTACTTAGCTCTGAATTTGAATAAAAAGACAATGATAAACTTAAAGTTTGATAGTAATAATTTTTACACTAATGTATAATTTTGATTGTGGTACGTAAGAAGATGAAATATTAGATTTTGAGATGTATATAATTAAGTATCTTGATGTATAATTTGATATCAAAATTTTAAGATGTTTATTTGAGAATTATAATATTACTAACTTTAATTTTTAAAAATGAACACGTTTATCTATATTTTTATTTGGGTGTAACAAATATTAGCACTCAAATTGTTTGTTTTTTTTGTTTTGTTTCGTACACGCATCATATGTCTAACTTCATTTATCTATAGATCTAATTATCATAATGGGGCATGCGCTCATATATTGCAATATTGCCTACTATGAAAGTCGAACAAAGCAGAAAAAAACTTTTTTTTTCCTTTCGATTGACTAAGAAGTTAAACTTCAAAATATAAATAAGATGACGAGAGCATTTATGCTTTATAACTTAAACCTAATTAGTTAAGATATCAACTTCATTAATCGAACCTAAATTTGACATATACATATATTCACTACTATCACCTATCTATCTCTATATATTTAATTTTCATTATGTATCATTATTTTTTATTGTCACCACACACCACAATTTTTAAAATTTAACTATCGTGGATGAAAATCTGAATACAAAAATTATATGCACATTGAAAAGTCGAACATTTTTACCGGCTTACCACTCCTCTCCAAGTTTTTTTTATTATATATTTGTTGATAATATTTAAATTTTAATTTACAAATACATTTATATATTTTAATGTAATACATTCTCTTGAATAATTAAAATGTCAAAGCCATTAATTCCACACGAGAGTTTCGCTATTTGATTAGTAAGTATGAGGGAGTTTAGAGAGAATTCTTTTGTGGGGCGAGAGTGAAATCCCTGAAATATGGACGATTGTAAATTTTATAGAATTTTGAATTATTTTATATATTGTATCATATATTATTTTTTTATATAAAAAGAAAAATTATCATCATCTAAGAATGTAGATAATAAAGGCGAATGCCATTAAATTTTTGATACTACGTATTAATTCGCCTCTCGCCTCCTTCTCCTAACAATATTATTAAAAAAAAGGAAGTTAGATTACGCTGCAGTCATTTTTCTTGTGCCATTGAGGTCTAAATGACAATTGGACATTGAGGTCAAATATTTGGTGAAAAAGAACGGTCAGAAGTCAATTATCAATATCGACCTTCCATTTTCTTCTACGAGGAAGTTAAAAGAGAAAACAACGGTTATCACAAAATGAAAGTCAGGCATACACATTGCATTGATATATATATATATATATATATATATAATTAAAATATAATTCAAATTCAAATTAAAATATATTTTAATCTGAATCACATATTTAAAAATTGACGATTAATCATATGAATGTCTTACGTGAAACACATAAAGAATGTTTCAACTCCATTGAACCATATATATATATATATATATGCTTCCTATTTAAATTATCTACAATGGTTTCGACGAAGAGAGTACTATATTATCTATCTTCTAAATCGTATGATACTAAATTTACGATAAATATAAATTTTTTTTGAAAAAAAATTAACATCCATCATTGATTTAATAGTCTACGATTGAAAAAATAAATTACATGATGTTAAATAAAAAATATTATTTATATTTAATTTAGTGCAAGCTTCATTCAAGAAAAAAACAAAAGTTGTGAAATAACTGAATTAAATTTTTTCACTAAAATGGCCATTTCAATTAAGAAAAAAAAGGAAACCAGTCCTTCTTAGTGGGCCGAAGTGAGGCCTTCGCCTGAGGCCCATTTCGGTCCCAAACTCTTAACCCCGGACTCGACGGTCGCTCGGAAGTCAAAATGAAGCAAACAGTTGTCTTGTCCAAGTAGTCGTGCGAAGTGTTCGAATCGCGTCTCCGCCCAAATCCCCTCACCGGAACAGTCTCCGTGCCTCGTCTTCCTTCTGCTCCTTCCTCGTCTTCGATCCGATCCCCCGCCGCCCCCAAATCCCAAACCCTAGAGATCTTCTCGATCTCATTCGTCGCCCCGGTCAAGAGGATCGGGATCTTCTCGATCCCTGAGAAGAAGGGGTGGGATCCAAGGCTTCAAGGATGCCGGAATTTTACCCGCGAATTGCGCATTTGCGGTTGAATTCTGCAGGGATGGTTCTATAGGGAGGAGATCTGAAGTGGTCGGCCGGCGGCTGGTGAGATCCCCGCCACTGGCGATGGCTTCTTCGCCGGTGAAGTTCTTCTCCGTCCTCCTTGTGGTGTCGGCGGTCGGATGGGTGGTCTTCGTGTAAGATCTCGTGCAGAATCCCTTGTTTCGTTTTGTCCCTTTATTTGTATGTACGTTTGCATACGAAGTCATTCCTTTTAAGTGTAGTAGTGAAGAACAAAATGAAAAAAAAAAATCTTTGAAAGCATGACATGAGAGTTTATGTTTGAACGAGAGGATTTCCTTGAATTTGACATATGAATGCAACTTTTTTCTTGGTTCTGATTGTTTTACTAGTATTTGAATTTGCTGATACTGTGACCTAGTTTGGGGCATGGTTATGATCTGCTAAACTGTTAGGAACCCTTGATTCCATCTATGCTTATGACCTGCTAGAACTATTAAGCACCTAGATTTGGGGCTTACCTACCACCTGGAGTTGTTAGACACCTATCTTTGAAACATGACCGTGATCTACTGGAACTATTGGTACCACCTATGTGCTTGCAGATTCTCATATTGCATTTATTGTACTTATTATTCATCAAAACTAGAGAGACAAGGAGGACTATCAGGAGCTTTCAAAAAATCTATTCCAACGCGAATTAGTCCACATCAATGCCTCGTGGATGGATGATTATCACCTAGCCGTCTATCCACTTGGATCCAACTAATTTAAACCATTCAGTGCGAGATTTACTAGAAGGTGGATGCTCAATGAGATTAAGGGTGAAACTGATAAAATATAGCGGTTGTGTTTATGACATGTGAGCAGGTGTTCAAACTGCATGACTCGCTTATGAGATGATGAAGCTTAACCATGTCACACCACCATACTGTAAACTTAGAAAACATCTTAAGTTTGGAGAAGTTGGGGTTCGTAGGGCTTCAAACAAGTTTTTTGGTCAAGTAATATTGAAATGATGTTCGGCTGCATGTACTAAATAACATACTTGATTTCTTTGAGTCCATATTATACAAGGAGATATTACCTGTGCCAATTCATATTGAGAATTCTATCAAATGATCTACTTTTTTGCGTTATTCATATAATACATTGGTAATGTTGAGCTGATTCATGTCATGGTTATTTTATTGTCAAATATATGCCATCTATCTTCTTAAAAACAAGGGTATCTAGTTGCACATCAAAATGTCAGGTTATAAAGTTTAGTATAAATTTGAAATAATCAAAAGGTGGATCATGTGGTCATACCTAAATATTCTTCGGGTTCCAATTCCTTATTTTTTTTTGAAAGAGGAAATGATGACTACAAAGGTTGGTAGTCATCCACTTGTATTAAAGCGACTAATTCCTTATTATTGGTTCTGAAAATAAACTTCCTTGTAATCGATCCTCTAAGGAATCTATTGTCTGACTCTATTCCAAGAGAACATTGTTTCTAATTTCTAAGTCAACAACTATCACTTTCTTGTTTAATCTTAGTAGAATATGAGAAAAATTGTTCCTCAAGATATTTATACATTAGAAAGGGTTCATTCAGTCTTTGGATTTTGATAAAGCAGGATTTTGGCCTCATCCTGACTTTTTTAATATGCCTGGTATATCCATCTTCTTATCTGATGGTTTAGACTATTGGTTTTCGTGTCAATAAATTTTCACCATAATGTTTTCTTGATAGTACTTAAAATATAGCTCTCAGGATATGTTTTTACTTCATTAGATGTGTTCACTTTCATGGTCTAAGATAATGGACAACTTTGGATGTTCTTAAAGTCTGCTTTGCAGCAAAAAAACTGTTTTTTAATTATCGACTGCCCATCACTGAAATTTGGAAATTAATGTTGTTTTGCATTTGATGTTAAAATAAAGAGTTTGGGTCATCTGATGCATTCATGTTTTAATTTCTTTCTATTTCAGCACTAGACCACTTCCTTTAATTTTGAGCTTAATGTTGATTATATAATCATTTTTCCAACTTTATAGTTTACTCTGAAGCACTTCTTAACTAATAGTGGCTTACATTCAATCAAATATTTACTTTTTCGTTCTTTAAAAAAAAATACTTTCACATTCTCCTAGGATTTTCCTTTCTTTTCTTCTCCTTGATATATTGTAGGTCATGTTAAGATCTGTTGTCCCCTCTTTATGTAGATTGTTTTGTTCTTGTTTTTAAACTGCAATGATCGTGAAGTCATGTCCCAAGTCATATAAAATAGTCTTCAAAAGGATAGTGGTGCATGTCCCAACTCCCAAATTATATCAAATTGTGATGTACCATTTTAGATGAACTTTGCCACTTTCCTTTGCGGAATTAAATCATTTTCTTTAAGATCTAGAACAAACTGGTAATAAATATACTTTTCCATTTTTTTTGAGAGTGGGGAATATTCCTTTCTTTGAATTTGGTATAAATATCTGGCATTTATGATTAATGACATGATGATATTGGAACATGATTGGTGAAGTACAATTAAATTGCTGGGCCTTAACTTCTTTATTCTTTTTGTGGTGGGAGATGACTAAATAATTTATTGGAGGTTCTTAAATCAGCAATACAGTTGAAGATATTAATTGATCATTGTAACATAGGATTTGTCTTCAAGATCCATGAAGTTTTATGCTTTGTAGTTATTCTTAAGTATCTTGATGTTTTATGTTTTTTGTACACAGATTTGCTTCCAGATTGTTGGCATGGTTCTTAAGTCGAATAATGGGAGCCTCAGTCGCATTTCGTGTGGCTGGGTGCAACTGTTTAAGGGATGTCACTGTGAAGTTCCGAAAGGTGGTATTTTCTTTTCATACGCAAAGTTAACAAATTCTTTATTTCAATTGTTTTGCATTTTTTGGGAGTAACAACTGCTATAAAATGGTTTTTAATCATCAAAGAATTTATCGAGTCTTCATCTTTTATATTTATGTCACTATGAAATCCAGAAGATGGCATTTTGTTTACATGAACAAAAAGAATTCGTTATTATAATTGTTCTGTATTTTTTTTTTGGAGTAATAACTACTATAAAATGATCTTTAATTGTCAAAATTTGCTTGAGCATTTAGTGGTCTTCATTTTTTATATTTGTGCCAGTTATTCTTTTGGTAATTTAAATATCTGGTCCTTGTCTTGACATAGTTTGTAATGATAATGGTTGATGCTTTCAGGGTTCAATCGAGTCTCTGTCCATTGGCGAAATTAAATTAAGTCTGCGCAGATCATTGGTCAAATTGGGTTTTAGTTTCATCTCAAGGGATCCAAAGTTGCAAATACTGATTTGTGATTTTGAAGTTGTTATAAGGCGTTCTCAGCAAAGCAAAATGATGAGTAAAACCAAGAAATCTCGTACAGCTGGCAAAGGAAGGTGGATGTTTTTAACTAGCATAGTGAAACTTCTTTCCGTTTCTGTGACAGATTTTGTTGTTAAGGTATGCAAATGCTCATAAACATATCTTGCATTACCATCAAACTTTGTCTAGAAGCTGATAACTATATCCTAGTTATGTTGCTTGACTTGCTTCCTGCGACACATCATTTACCCAAAATGATACTGTTTTTTGAGTTTAGATTGGTATGCCTTTTTTCGAATAACAACATTGAATTGCTTGATTTAGAGAATAACACAGAGTGAAGTTAATATTATATTCCCTTTTCAGCACTAGAAAGTCATGCAGGGATTATGAATCCATTTTTCTGTATAGACATTTCACACATTCTGATTAGATTGCTGGTTTCTTTTGTTTTCCCTTCATTTCTTCAGATTTTACATAGAAACCTGTCTACATTAGATGATTAGAACAATTGCAATGTAATTTGAAAAAAAGAACTGCAATATAAGCAGGCACTTGATGAGAATAAATATGTGAAACTGCCCACATAGGAAAAAGGTATAACAAATCTGCATCCGAGGTATTCTCTTCAGAGTCAAATCAACTGAAGGAGCCTCAGTTCCATTTATTTTACATGGAAAGCTGATCTTACTCACTAAAATATTGATTTTTGTCTCTGTCCTCTCTTTAACTTAGATTGCATTTTACAGTGTATAAATAGTTTCAATGACAATAAAAGCTGTTGCTTAACAAGATCATTCCTTGTAATGCTTTATATAATTAGTTGGGCAGGCGAGGCAACAGGCAAACTCAAAATGTAAAATTAAGGTGATATAGGTGTTATCTTCCTACAATGACAATTTCTATGATGTCTATGGTAGAGTCAGCAATGTTTATAGGAATCTTAAACCGTATTGGACTGCTAGGGTATATATGCAGGGGCTGTTGTGACAAAGCAAAATTTATTTCTTACTGGTCCATTACCATTAGACTTACTCATTAATATGCAGTGTAGTTTCATGTTTTTGACCTTCTCTTTCCCATTTCAATAAGTAAACAAGAATCATGATACATAGGTCTGAACTTTACTATACATCGCTGTAAAATCACCAACAAACTTATTTAAAATCCTTTTCATGCTGTCTGTTTTACATAAAATAACCATATTGTTATAGCTTAGTAATTGAAGTTTTTGTATGGTGTTTGTCCAAATGATTGTAGATCCCAGAAGCAGTCATAGAAGTGAAAGAGCTGAAAGTGGATATATCTAAAAATGCTGAATCCAATCAGATTCATGTGAAGTTGAATCTTATGCCCTTTCTTGTACAAATAGGAGATTCAAGAATCATTTCTGACAACATATCAAGTGGTAATACCCAAATGAGATATGCACAATCCGAAAAAGCTTTTGGATCCATTATCGACAAGGATTCTTCTCCTTTTGTTTGTGAGAACATATCAATAATGTGTGATATAGGTCATGACAGGTATGCTATTCTCTGAATATTTATTTTCAAAAGCATTCTATTCAAATATGATACTCTACTAGTTGCTACTTAAAGAATGTTAACATGGTCTTGATTTGATGGCTGGGCATCGCTAGTCATCCTTTTGCCCCTAAAAAAAAACATGGTCTTGATTTGTATTGGATTCAAAAGTTTGTTCTGTACATCCTCTAATAAGTGTCACAAGTTTCCTATAAACTTCTATCCTAGTTATAGTCTATTTTAGGTTTTTGCAGTAGTTTTTAATGTAACTTTCATAAATGCTTTGAAATACAAAAGTCACAAATGCTGCTTCTTAATATATGTCTATTTGATTTTGGACTTCTAGTTTTGTTCCCTTTCTGTGGTTTCTCATGCTATCAGTATTCTTCAGGGTTAGAGGCATGAAGATCTTCAATCTGGGCTTGACTTGTGGAGATGTCATCATCAATGTGAATGAAAGCCTTTTTGTTAAAAGGCATAAAGAACTGGAGACGCATGCAAACACAATTGGAATAGGAGTAGTCCCTTCTGGGACTAGAGCACATGATAAAAATAAGTCGTTGTTATCAGTAAAGAAGCAGATGTCTGTGTTTCCAGAAAAGGTTTGGAACTTTTAAAGTGGGACGTTTATTTCTTNGTAGTCCCTTCTGGGACTAGAGCACATGATAAAAATAAGTCGTTGTTATCAGTAAAGAAGCAGATGTCTGTGTTTCCAGAAAAGGTTTGGAACTTTTAAAGTGGGACGTTTATTTCTTATGAAAATAAGTCGTTGTTATCAGTAAAGAAGCAGATGTCTGTGTTTCCAGAAAAAGTTTGGAACTTTTAAAGTGGGACGTTTATTTCTTTCATTCTTTATACATATGACATCTATTACTTACATCATTGCCTGAAATCTCAATGACACATAGTGGTATCCTAACCAGGGAAAATTGTTATGTTTCAGCATGTAAAAATTCAGAAAATGATGCAAGATCCTTCCCAGTCATAATAAGACAGCTCCTTATGGACCTTCCCTTGACAGAGTTCATCCTTTGTTTATATGATTTTTTTATTTGAAATTTTATGCTGTATTCTCTTCTTTTCTTATTATGAGTAATTTCACAAACTTATATTTCTTGTTGATGATATCTACTGCTTATCCATTTTCTATTCAGGTAGTCCTTATGTTTTGCTGCTTTGATTGACTGTGGGCAAAAGATGAATTCTGTTGAAATGATGCTAGAATAAATCATTTAGGATGATATGGCTTAATGAGTTTTATATATTTCAACATATTACACTTTGGTAATACTCTCCGTCCAATCTTGAATTTGCAAGAAACTGCTCAAGATTTACTGCTTTCTTGGCATTGTTTCAATGTTCTATTTACCTTCCAATGGCAATATACTGTCTAAGAACTTTCAGAAGTTCTGAAAAATATTCAGAAGTTAATCTGATGTGATATGTTAGAAGGGTTGATTTGAGATTATTGCGAATCTTTTGTTGATGGGAGACTATTGTGAATTAAGCCTGGTCTTAGTTCTTGCTAGGAATAAGGAGCAAAATTGTTGTCATATATGTGTTTTATGGGCGAACACAGAAGAATTCTTATATGATATGGTTTAAGGGTTATATTGAGGAGATTGAAATTATTTACCCTAAAAAAAGGTTTGAAATATTTACTTTAGGTTTAATTCCATTTTCTTCCCCTCAGCTATAACGTATTTCCCCTTGACCCCTTAAACTTTAATATTACCCACTTACCTCCCCTCAACTTCTCAAACACTTCCACTTTATCCATATTTAATTTGAACTTTTAAATTTAAATAAAAATAAAATGAAAAAATAAATGGGTTCGGTTATCACCTTATCTTCTTGACCATTTGATTTTTTTAATCTTTTGAAAATTAACTAAATTAAACAAGGGTAAAAAGTGTAAATATATTGCAATTTTTTTGCAATTGGGGTCATTTGGAAGTGTTTGAAAAGTTGAGGGGAGGTAAGTGGGTAATGTCAAAATTTAAGGGGTAAAGTGGAAATAAGTTATAGTTGAGGGGAGGAAAATGAAACAACCCTTTACTTTATAGATTATGTAAGGGAAATCCAGATTATTATCTTACAGAGAGTTGACATACTTTTCATGAATTAAAGTGCGGCTAATGATGAGATATTTAAAATAAGTGGTTTCTAAGGTCACCAAGCTAGATAAGGTGACTATATTTTTAGAGGGGATATAAGTTGACTGTTTATAGATCTTATTCACTTTATGTGTTTGTAGGGTACTGTAGCATTGAATTTGTAATCCATGAATTCTAATTTAGATCATGGGATACGGACTGACATCTTATTTAGATCTATGCTTGTACCTTTGCTGAGGAAATGCAGTATCATATGCTTTACTTATCAAACTATAGTTCTTCTCATGGTTAAATTGAAGAGGAAGTGGTCAAGTAGGTTCTGATATGCCCAAAGATGACTTATAAACACTGATTCTAAAAAAACACTAATTTTACTTATAAAAGCTTGTTGAAGATATTCTGAACTTTGTTAGTTGTTGCATTAGTATAGTACTGATTATACAGATTGACTTTTATATAAAGTGACTAGTTCTCTTATTGATATTTGAATTCAACATATAGCTGACAAAATGCATTTGTTCCTTGGAAGGTTAGCTTTAGTATGCCAAAACTTGATGTGAAGTTCATGCACCGGGGCGAAGAGCTTATCATGGAAAACAATGTCAGAGGCATCCATCTCATTAGCAGTAAATCAGAATTCAGAGAGGATTCAGGGGAGACTACATCACATTTTGATGTTCAAGTGGATTTTAGTGAAATCCATGTAACCAACCACCTTATATATTTCCTATGTTCTTCATTTTGATGTTCCTACATGATGCATATATTAATTCCCTGTTACAATTTCAGCTAATAAGAGAAGGTGCTACTTCTGTTTTGGAAATTCTTAAAGTTGTTGTCGTTGCTTCACTAGATGTCCCATTGGAAGTAAGTGCTTGCTATACTATCATTATGTTATTTCTTGTTGATGGAGGTCCAGGTGGACAATTTTTTTTTACAGTTTTCTACTTCATCTCACAAAACAAAATTTATGGATAGCATGCCTTCCACAAAGAAGGATGTCAGAAAACAAAATATTTCACCCACAAAAAATCTAGTCGACATATTAGAAGCAAAATTTGCATTTCTTGACCACACCAAGAAGGGTGCCTCACAACAAAATAAAAAAAATTAAACTGTAAAAATGATCTACATTTTTAAAGTTTTCACCATCGGATGTCTGATCAAACTTCATGCACAGCATCACAAACAACAATATTTTGAAGGGAAAAAAGATGACTAGGAAGAGCTGTCATCCGTCTATAAATTATGTAAAAAATGATATATCCACATGCCTCTCAAAGTCAGAATCTCCGCCTGGCTTTTGAGGCGCAGGAGCTCACCAGGGTATATAGATCTAGGTAGCCTCCAAGTACAGACAACGTGCGGTTTGTGTGGGGCGGCGCCAGAGGATATTGCTCATTTATTCTTTGAGTGGTCAATTGTGATCGGGTTCTGGAACTGAGTGCAGTGCATGGAGGTAGACCCTTCAGGTGTGAAGCCCTTTTGATGCACGATTCAGGATCGTTGGGCACATAGCAGCTTGGAATGGCGATGCCCTTTGATGATATCCTTGTCAGTTTTATTGGCTATATGTCTAATGCTTTTCTGTGTTGCTTTTTTGCTTAAATTACATTAGCCCAGCCCATAGTGCGTTGGTTCGTTTGTTACTGGTCAATACAATTGTGTGGTACATTGTTACCAAGCAGTATCCCGCCATCTTGCAGCGGATGAGACATGAACCACCTGTTTCTTGCTTGCCCCATTGTCACTAGTGTCTGGTGAGTGGCAACAAGTCACATGCACTGGTTTTGACGTTTCCTCGGCAGAGGCTTGTGGGAATCCATCAAGATGCATGGTATTTGTGGAAGCCCAACAACGAATCATTTACTAGCTTCTTTGGTTGTCCTGTAAGCCATATGGTACCAGCACAACCATATCTTTTTTAAAAGAGAGAGGTGCTATGTGGAAAACATTATACATTACACATCCTCGTTAATTAGGAATGGGAGATAGTGTTGTGATATTTTTGGCGTTTGACAGGGTTACATGTGTGGCCTCTTGTTTTGGTTTTATATTCATACATCTTATTTTTTCATAGTGTTTCTAGAACAAAGCAGTTAAGCAGATGACTAATCAAATGTGGTATGGACAGTTGATATTTAGCTCATCTTGAGGACACTTTAATCTAATATGATGACATTCTTTTTGTAATCAACATGTGTGTATATATATATATATATATATATATATATTATTGTATATAAAGTTTAATATAGTTTCACCTTAAGGAGTCGTTTGGTATAGGAACATCAACATAGGAGAGAATAACACCTTGTTCCAGCTGTTGTAGCCAAACATCCCCAGAATTATAATATTTTGGTCAAATATCATAATTACAACTTTGTTTTTGTCGGCACATTGAAATTTGAAAAAGCAAGAACACAAAGTTCTTGCTATTGGCAGGAACTAGAGAGAACAAGCATTTTTTTCTTTTTTTTTAAATCATGAGAATTTTTTATTAGTACATTTAGTTTTATTATTTAAAATATTATTAAAAATGAACTAAATAGTATTAATATACCTATATAGGCTTAATTTTTTTGATTAGCGTTAATTATTATCATAATAAAACTTTGCATTATTATATTATTATAAACGTATCTTTTATGTTTTTTAGAGTTATTCTTCTTTACTTTCATATTTTTTTTATATTAATTATTTTGTTATTATTACTATTTAGTTACTATATAGTTTTTACACACGTCATTAAAATTATTTTGTGATTATCATTTATTATTTTTGTTTAAATTTTATACGCACACATATATGAATATGATTATATATTATATAAAAATCGTATAGAAACAATGCAATACTGTGCAATAATAATAATAATATTATATTGTTATATTATTATTTAATTTTGTTGTTGTCTTGTTCTTGTTACAACCAAACACCTCCTAATTCCTCAAACTAGAATTGCTCAAGAATATTTTTGTTCTCACACATTTTGTTTCCTAATATAAGAACACCAAGTTCTCATTCCAAACAGGCCCTAAAAGTGTTCTGATAAATCCTAATCTTGCAATTGTGCCTTTATTCTCAGCCACTTCCACCTATTCGAGCAGAGGTTGATGTGAAGCTTGGTGGCACACAATGCAATCTCGATGTTAGCAGGTTAAAGCCATGGTTGCAGCTCCACCTCTCTAAGAAGAGAAATCTTGTTCTTCGTGAGGAAAATTCTCACCGTGACAGATCTCAAACAAGTAATATGAAAGCTATCATGTGGACATGTACTCTTTCGGCACCGGAGATGACAATTATACTATACAGTGTCAGTGGATCTCCGCTATATCATGTAAGCTCCAGAGTTTTGAACTCAATATCATCCCTATTTGGTGTAATGCTTTTAATAATGATATTTGTTAACTCTTTAATCACTTCTAGAAGAATGATTTGATCTGATAAAAATTAAGAATGATTTGAGACCGTAAGTGTTTATAAATTTTCCTCAAGGTATACATCATTATGCCATATTTGTGTTTACTGTATTGTTTTTCTACTTCTGTGCAAGCTTTTATGGATATACCATTGTTCAGTATTTTTTAGGTTCCATCTTTTGAAGTGCATGATTCTGTTACTCTGCTACTTTATTGCAGAGCATCTCATGTTTGTCTAGTAAAAAGTTCTCTTAGATTTTCTGTAGAATTTCATGCGTGCTAACCACAATCTGACTTCTCCTGATGTTCTTTTAAGATGTATTGCCTATTAGTGATATTTCTGCTTTATTAGTGTGCATATCTTAAAATGTTCCTTTCTAATGCAGGTTTGTTCACAATCATCACATCTTTTTGCAAACAATATAGCAAGCGAAGGCACTCAGGTTCATCTAGAGCTTGGTGAACTACATTGGCACATGGCTGATGAATATCAAGAGTGTTCCAAAGAAAATTTATTTGGGGTAGAAACTAATTCAGCAGCCTTAATGCATATTGCACGATTAAGTTTAGATTGGGGGCGCAAAGAACCTGAATTGGAAAAACATGACTTGAGAAAGTGGGTTATGTCATTGGTTGTTGATATAAGTGGTATTGGTGTCCAATTTGGATTTCAGCATGTTGAATCTTTTGTACATAGTTTAATGTCTTTCAAGGCATTATTTAGGAGCATATTATCTTTTAAGAAAGTAACAGGAAAGAAACTAGGACAGTTGGGTAAAAAGTCAAGAAGAGGAACGAGAATAATCAATCTGAATATTGAGAAATGTTCTATAAGCTATCATGGTGATACAGCTATTGAAGACACCATTGTTGCAGACCCAAAGCGGGTGAATTATGGTACACAGGGTGGTGTTGTAGTGATTAGTTTATCTACTGATGGTACACCTAGGAGCGCGAGTATTACATCAAATCTGCCTGATAATAACAAGATTCTAAAAGTTTCAACACATCTTGATATTTCCCATCTCAGTTTGTGTTTGAACAGAGATAAGGAATCAATGCAAATGGAAGTCGATAGGGCAAGATCATTCTACCAGGAATTCAGCGAACACCACAACCCTGTTTGTAAGGTAACATTGTTTGATATGCAAAATGCAAAATTCGTGCGGCGGACTGCTGGGCTTACAGATATTGCTGTTTGTTCCCTCTTTAGTGCTACTGATATAACTGCCAGATGGGAGCCTGATGCACATCTGGCTTTGTATGAACTATTTTTTCGTTTGAGGGTTCTATTAAATAATAGCAAGATCAATGACTATGACATAAAGAAAGAAAGTGGTAATGTTAAAACTGTGGAGTTAGAAAACACTGTTGCTGAGGGTCAAATGCGATCTGAAAAAGAAAATTCGAAAAGGGAGTCAATCTTTGCTGTTGATATTGAGAGGTTGAGAATTTCAGCTGCAATTGCAGATGGTGTTGAGACAATGATCCATGTGCAGTCTATCTTTTCTGAGAATGCCAGCATCGGTATGCTTCTCGAAGGTTTAACGCTTAGCTTCAATGGGGCCAGAGTTTTTAAAAGCAGTCGCATGCAAATTTCATGTATTCCAGTGGCAAAAAGTGAAAGTGCGGATCCAAAGGTACATGTAGCCTCACGAGACTGGGTTATACAAGGATTGGATGTAAATGTATGTATGCCTTACCGCTTACCATTACGTGCTATAGAGGATGCCGTTGAAGATATGTTGCGAGGCTTGAAACTCATTATTGCTTCTAAAACTAGTATGTTAGATCCTGCTAAGGACAATTCAAGAAAGTCAAAAGTCAAATCAACAAAATTTGGATCTGTCAGATTTGTTATTCGTAAGCTAACAGCAGAAATCGAGGAAGAGCCGATACAGGGATGGTTTGATGAGCACTATCATCTGATGAGACGTGAGGCATGTGAATCAGCCATGCGTTTGAAGTTCCTTGATGAATTAATTTCTACTACCAGTGGAAATTCAGGCAGTGCTGACCAAAAAGATTCCCATGCAGAAAAGAAAATTATCCATAATGGAGCTGAGGTTAATTTGCGTGATAAGTTATCTGTAAAACCACTGCAAGATGATATTCATAAGCAGATATTTCGGTCTTATTATCAAGCATGTCAAAGAATGGTGCTTGCAGAAGGTTCAGGTGCATGCTCACAAGGTTTTCAATCTGGTTTCAGGCCAAGTAATTGCAGGAGTTCGCTCCTATCAATTTGTGCTACAGATTTGGACTTAACTTTGAACAGAGTTGAAGGAGGTGATATTGGAATGGTTGAACGTATAAAGCAGCTTGATCCCATCTGTGCAGAGAGTAATATGCCATTCTCCAGGCTCTATGGTAGAAATATTGATTTAAATGCAGGCTCTCTGACCGCCCAACTGAGAGATTATACATATCCACTTTTTTCTGCAACCTCTGGAACATGTCAAGGTTTTGTTGTGTTTGCTCAACAGGTCAGGTCTAACTTTTCTGTTATCTTATTATGAAGTTCTCCCAACAAATTGCTACCTTTTTTTGGATAACCAAATAGTGGTTGTACAAGTTTTAAGTATGGCAAGCAAGAAACATTAGTGATGATGTTGCGATATTCATCAAGCATACCATAACCACACACCTGAAATGCTTTATGCCAATAAAAATGCCTATGCTTTGAGCTAGATGATAGAAGAAAACTTCTTTCATTTGCGCTTCTATATAAACAATTGAATTTATGAAATCCCATTTACTTACGCTGAATGATTAACATGTCATGATATGATTTAGCTATGCATTATGCTCTGACTATGTGGCAAATGAAGGAATGTAAAAAATATATGAGCAAAACCAAGCAATATAAAACCATATGTTATAGTTCAATCTTAATATTGGTCCATCTTAGATCGCTACATGCATGCACCCATTCAATGTGAATGAATTTGACCAAGCAATGACATCCTTCTTCTCACACGACTCCCTTAACCTTTGAATGAAGTTTGGGTGGCGGCAGTCATGGGCAACATCCTTGGTCATCACATGGGTGATTTGGCGACAACATTAACCACACAATTTGAGGGGGAGTGATGCTATACAGAGAATATTGTGCAGCAGTCATCTTCTCTTATTAGAGAAGGGGTTTTGGATAGTTTTTTTGTGTGGAGCACTCTGGAGTTTGCTCCGTTTCACACTTGTATATTCCTTTCTATATTTTAATACAAGCGGATGACTACCAGAATATGTTTCCTCTTTCAAGAAAAAATGAATTAATTTGACCAAGGAATGACATCCTTCTTCTCACACAACTCCCTTAACCTTTGAATGAAGTTTGAGTGTGTGGACCATAATTAGGGTTTCCATACCAGTGACACAAGATAGAGAATTGTTGATTAACTCCTTTAGAAAGAACTTGATGATTAATGACTTTGTATCGTAAAAAATGATATACATGTATGACGAGAAGGAAAAAAGTATAGAGGTGAGACAAATGTCACAAAATCTCCTCCATCTCTAGTAAAAAAACCAGATTTGATTTTCAATATTCTTACTGTAGCATCTTTCTCTCTTAAAGATTACTAGCCGACCCCACCTAGTGGGATAAGGCTTTGTTGTTGTTGTTGTTGAAGTCAGATGACCAAAAAATTACTAGAGGTGTGCTCATGGGATGTTAGGAACGAGGGCTGTGTGTCTCGATAAGTATCCGAGAAGACATACAACAATCTCGGAATCCATTGAGAACTTTGGAATATGCCAATGATGTTGATTTACAAGTCGCCTGCTTTGATTGTTAAGAAAAAAATATTAGTCGGTAATCCATTAGAGTTGTTCGCAATTCATTGAAGGTATTGGGAATCCAGAAGATAAAAAACTGAATCTGTATTTTTTTAGACAAATCTCTAATGTTATTAGTACAAATAGACCCTTATATAAAGTTTTGCAAATTGAATTATTCCAACTAGAAAACTAAAATAACAAACGAATCAATCTTAGGTAAAAAGGAAATTTAAAATAAGTAACAATCATAAATTTTTAATTTGATGGGACTTGTCCTACATTAGGTGTCCATAACTGGTACTATTATATTTACGCAAGTTCGGTTTTTATAAGTTAATAACAAAAGATAAACTGCTCATGTGTAGTAGTCATCCTTTCTTCTTTGTTTGAGAATAATACTCATCCTTTCTTCTTTCTCTCTCAACAAAAGAAGTGCAAGCTTGTTATGATAAAGAAGTAAACCTTATATGGAGTACATGTTGGAAGAAGATGTCAGGTCTAATGTGAAGAGTTTAATGTTCTGTATTTTCCGAATAGAAATTTCAATGCGTCACCAGAGAGATTTGAACTCTCGCGGAAATCCCAATGCTCTTTATTGGAGGTGGATACCATTAGTTAATGATTTATGATACTTGAAAAAGATGATTCTATGACTTGTTCAGTCTAATTGGTAGGTTATTTATAACTATGATGTTCTCAAGTGTTCTTATATTATGTCAGCTGCTTTTGGTTATCGTTTACTATGGTTATATATGATCTTTCTTTATTTATGTGCCTTGTCTTCAAGTTGATTTATCTTGAGGAATACAACCTGTTCAGGTTGATCTTAGGTATTTGCTTCGTTATTGAAAATTTATGCTTTTTTTTTTGTTTTAGGCAACTTGTTTCCAGCCACAGATACATCAAAATCTTTATGTTGGGAGATGGAGGTGTGTAAAAATGCTGCGGTCAGCTAGCGGTATGACTCCTCCAATGAAAATGTATTCTGACTTACCTTTATATTTTCACAAAGGTGATATTTCTTTTGGAGTGGGATATGAACCAGCATTTGCAGATATAAGCTATGCATTTACAGTAGCACTTCGAAGAACTAATCTTAGTTCCAGAAGTCAGACTACCAACTTGAAGGATCAATTTGCAAATCCATCGCAAATTGCCTTGGTTTCAGGAGAACAGCCTCCCAAAAAGGAGCGCAGCTTACCATGGTGGGACGATGTAAGATATTACATCCATGGCAAAAATGTTTTGCAGTTTAATGAGACCTCATGGAACTTTCTTGCTACGACTAATCCTTATGAGAAGCTAGACAAGCTTCAGATTGTTTCAGATTACATGTCTCTCCAGCATACTGATGGGAAAGTTCTTGTTTCTGCTGAAGAGTTTAAGATGTATATAAGCAGTTTAGAGAGCTTGATCAAGAAGTGCAGCCTGAAGGTGCCATCTGGTGTCTCTAGACCATTTCTCTATTCCTCTGGTTTCTCCCTGGAGGTTATCATGGATTGGGAGTGCGAGTCTGGAACTCCCCTGAATCATTATTTACATGCACTTCCTGCGGAGAGGGAACCTAGAAAGAAAGTTTATGATCCCTTCCGATCAACTTCTCTGTCTTTAAGATGGAATTTCTCCCTGAAACCTTCTCTGCTGTCATGTGACAGAAATGCCACATCTTCTAGTTTTGCGAATGATATTGTACTCGATAGGACAATTTATAGTTGTCCGCAGGGTCGCTTCCCAATCATGAATCTTGGAGCTCATGATTTAGCTTGGATATTTAAATGGTGGGGCCTAAACTATAGCCCTCCTCATAAATTACGATCTTTTTCCAAATGGCCACGTTTTGGAATCCCTAGAGCTGCAAGATCTGGCAACTTGTCACTTGACAAAGTTATGACAGAGTTTTTCCTCCGTCTCGATGCTACTCCTGCATGCATAAAGCACATGCCTTTAGGAGATGATGATCCAGCAAGCGGTCTGACTTTTAAAATGTCAAAGCTGAAGTATGAGTTATGTTATAGTCGGGGTAAGCAGAAGTACACTTTTGATTGCAAACGTGACCCCCTTGACCTTGTATATCGTGGTCTTGATCTTCATATGCTTAAAGCATATCTAATTAGAGATAGTGGCGGTTCTGTGAGTAAGGATACCCAGAACACAAAGAGAAGTTCTCATTGTGCAACAACAACTAAAGTTTTTAATGAAAGTATGGAAAGAAACCATGATGATGGGTTTCTTTTGTACTCTGATTATTTCACAATACGGAGACAAGCTCCCAAAGCTGATCCTGGGAGGCTACTGGCTTGGCAAGAAGCTGGTAGGAAGAATCTCGAGATGACATATGTGAGATCTGAGTTTGAAAATGGCAGCGAAAGTGACCACACAAGATCAGATCCTAGCGATGATGATGGATTCAATGTTGTAATAGCTGACAATTGTCAACGTGTATTTGTTTATGGCCTTAAGCTACTATGGACAATAGAAAACAGAGATGCTGTCTGGTCCTGGGTCGGTGGAATATCTAAAGCTTTTGAATCTCCAAAACCCTCTCCTTCTAGGCAGTATGCCCAAAGGAAGCTGATTGAGGAACAACAAATGCTTGATCATTCTCAAGTTCCTCAACATGATAATATACCATCCACATCATTGCATGATGGTAATTCACCTCTCAAACAAGCAGTTGAGAGCTTGGGTTCATCTGCATCTCCTTCAACGAAGATGGAGCCCTCTTCCTCAGATGCAGCTGGTAAGTTTAAAGGGTTGAATTGGATGCCTTTAACATCACATTGTCCAACTTGTCATCATTTTTTTGAAGCTGAGGTGGTTTCTATGGTGGGCACCATATCTCAAGAAATAGAACTTCTATTTGAGTCAATTTATTGTAGGAAGAATCTAATAAGACTTAGATATTTTCACTATTATCTTAGTGGAGGTTTCATAAATTCCTCTGGACACTTTGCACAAATTGGTGTCCTGTAATTTGATTTTGAAGTATTTTAAACCATGCAATTGAATAATTCTCTGAAATTCACCAATATCTCTAGACCATTATCGTTTGGTATTATTTTGCTATCTTAATATCTTTTCCATTACAAAATACTTGGAATGTTAAACAGATGGACATAATCTCAGTTAATTTTCTGCAATCATGTTTGCATTATGAACTTGTGTAGTTATCAAAGCTATTCTATGTTGAATGTTTGAACTTATTAGGGTCACAATTTTCTGCATAGATCTTTTCTAAAAAGTTATTTGTACAGATATTCTTTTACATAATTTATTTCTCTTTCTCATCCAACAGGGAAGCATGGGAGTGCGAATGATCTAGAGGAGGAGGGCACACGCCACTTCATGGTGAATGTTATTCAACCTCAATTCAATCTTCATTCTGAAGATGCAAATGTAAGTAGGCTACTTTCTGGTTCATTCAAAATGATGACAGATATTTTTCCTCTTAGCATTAGGGATTGATGCAAAAGATTGTCTTGATTTTTGTAGACACTTGCATATATGTTTTTGATATAATTTTCACGGATGATTGTTGAAGTCCGTTGGCCATCTTTTCAATAAAACATAAATTCTTGAGTTTATTCTTATAATTCTATTGCTAAGTAGCATAGTTAGTATAATAATATAAAATACCAAGAAATACCTTCTCAAAAAATAATTCCAAGAAAAATATTTGAACTATACTTGTATATCTCCTGCGACTCAAGATTCCCAATGACACCATGTATGTGTGAGTTATTGATGAATTAGACATGCCAGATTTTATATATTTATCTGTTTTTGGTTGAGTTACTATTTACCTTTAACTTTTTCTCCACTTGATCTGGATTTCAATTCAAATACTTTCTCAATTTAAGATCTGATTCTTATTTTTGAAATGCAGTTCTTTTGGTTATGTGTGTGTGCACATGCATGTTCATAGGCATAAGATGTGCGATCATTCATACAATTTATTATCTTTGTCCTTAGCAGGACATTCTTCATTGACAAATGAATATGGTAACTGTATGTGTATTTATAGTAGGTATATTATGTTTTCCTTATATACCAGGGTAGGTTTCTGCTTGCTGCAGCCAGTGGCCGTATTTTAGCTCGGTCTTTCCATTCTGTTCTTCATGTTGGGTATGAGATGATAGAACAAGCTCTTGGATCTAGCAATGCACAAATTCCTGAGACACAACCTGAAATGACTTGGAAACGATTGGAGTTCTCAGTCATGCTGAAGCATGTTCAGGCTCATGTTGCTCCAACAGATGTTGACCCTGGAGCTGGACTTCAATGGCTACCTAAGATTTTGGGGAGTTCACCCAAAGTAAAAAGAACTGGAGCTTTACTTGAAAGGGTGTTTATGCCTTGTCAAATGTACTTCCGGTACACCAGGCACAAAGGTGGAACTGCCGATTTGAAGGTATAGCAACATTCTGTATCCTTTCTAAAGAAAAAAAAACATGCATCGTATAACGTACAAAGCTGTTATCTCCTATTTGTTATGTTACTTTAGCTACATTATTGCCTTAGAATTCAATAGCAAATGCTGGTGAAAATGCAGGTGAAACCGCTGAAGGAGTTGTCTTTCAACTCTCCTAACATAGCTGCAACAATGACTTCACGACAATTTCAAGTTATGCTGGATGTACTTAGTAATCTTCTTTTTGCAAGGCTTCCAAAGTGAGGATCTGAAACTTTTGTTTTTGGTGGTTTTTGAATATTTTATCTGAGCAAAAAGAAATTACAAAGGTTCATGTCAGTCTTCCTTTTTAGGAACAAATTTGTAGTTACAAACTAGGGACACAAAGGAATGACAAAAAAAAAAGAACAAAGAAACAATGGATAAGCAACTCAAATCTTAATGACAGATGAAAAATTGTCAGATCCTCGAAACTAAGGAAATTTTGCCCAGATCAGTACTTTCTTAAATGTTTGAGCGTTCAAGTTTGCCCTAGAACGTAGATCTCCTGATCGAAAACCCCCAGTATTTCCATCATTCCAAGATTCTATTTGTTTAGAAAATATAAGTAGAGAAACTTAAGAGAAGAGTAATGAAATTATTGTAAGAAGTAAAAATATGTTGCATGTTTGGGGACTAAGTAATTTAACCCACAACATTACTGCTTTTGGCAGTAAGTTCTCAGTATTTGGTATAGAAAATCTCCTAGTTGAATGCCTTCATTATTTCCATCCTTCTAACCAGTAGGAAGCAATCAGGATTTTCTGTCTTCTAAGATTCTTTGTTTAGAGCAACACCTCTCTATGGATCTTCCAGGCTACCAGGCTTCTACAGTTTTAGCCATGATCAATTGATTCTATCAATATTCACGAGTTACAAGACCTTTTTCTTAAAGAAAAAAAATGATAGCTAGAAGTTGTTTAGCCATCCATGTATAGTAACAACTGTGAAATATAGATGTGCAAATGAAAAGCAAAAGTGTATATGTGAGGATTCAAAAGGCCAAAATAGCTATGTCACCCCCACTCGTTCGCCAAAATGCCATGACGAGAAATTCGGGCTTCAAGTTTTCCTTAACTACAGGTTAATCAGTGTCTTGGCTCGTGACTAATTTTTTTCTTATTTGTTCTATTCTTAGTTTTTGACTGATAGCATTCTTATATTCCTATATTTATGCTTCTACGATAAAACTGATAAAACATGTTATTGTTTTTTTTAAATTTTTTTTTATAATGTCTCACTTTGTGGCTGATGGTAGTATCTGGTGTTTTATGTTATCAGTTATTGATGCTTCTAATGCTATTCCATAGGCCTCGTAAGAATAGTCTTTCATATCCATCTGAAGAAGATGAAGATATCGAAGAAGAGGCTGATGAGGTGGTCCCTGATGGGGTTGAAGAGGTTGAACTAGCAAAAATAAAACTTGAAAGTGTAGAGAGGAAGAGAAAGTTATTACTTGATGACACAAGGACCTTAATGGAAGATTCTCAGTGTGATCTGTCTTCTCCAGAGAAGGATGGTGATCTATGGATGATTACTGGTGGAAAAATGATGCTGGTATTTTGCAAATAATTCATTTTAGTTCAACAACTTTATTTTAAAGAGTACTTGGTTCCATTTGTTCAATGAAGATTCTTGTTTTGTTGCCTAGCTAACTTTTCTCGAAAAAGTAGAGATATTCCAACCTTTCTGGCTTGCTTTGATCTGTTGATTAAACCACTCTATCAGGTGCTAGGACTGAAGAAAAAATTAGTAAACATACAGAAGTGCAGAAAGGAGGCATCTTCTGCATTGCGGATGGCTCTGCAAAATGCTGCACATTTACGTCTAATGGAGAAAGAGAAGAACAAAAGCCCATCTTATGCTATGCGAATTTCGATGAGAATCAATAAAGTGGTATGGAGTATGCTTGCAGATGGGAAATCTTTTGCTGAAGCTGAGATAAATGACATGGTATATCGCTGTATTTTCTTTGAGAGTAACTATGTTCAGTCTTAATATCTGTTGCTGAGTGGACAACTCCTGTTGCTTAATATTAAACAAGTAAAGGAGAATCACCATCCACTACAAAGGGTGACTACTTAGTATATCTGTTTGTCAACTTGTAGTTGTTCTGGTTTGCTGATTTTCACTTGCCTCATTAGTTCGCCAAACCTTTGGCTTGATGGCATGACATATATAAGAACTTTGAATGTGTCACGAAACTAGAGAGTTCTTTCTACCTGTAGGATCTATGTGGAAGTTTCTTAGTAATAACACAATAGAATTGATTTCCATATAAGATAATGTATTACACCACTATATAGTGCTCTTTCTTGAACTGCATGCCCTATATCTACTTTACAGTCTTATCTGTTCCTGAGATTATATGCTCATGTCGTTACCTTGTGTATGTTGTGGATGCACACCCAATTTTCACTTAATTGTTCCCGATAGTTACTAAGGTTCCTTAACCTATATGCCGATATACCAGGTTCCTTTTCTGTGATTGTAGACAACAAAAGAGTGATAATGACATCAAAATGGTGATTTTCAAACTTTCTCGGGTGTTTAAGGATTTACTCTTAAGTATCAAGTTATCTGCTTCAATTGTGTTGGTTTTTTTCTGGTTATGTAAAAAATCTGAAATGTTGCAACAGAGGGATTCTTTATCTTATCTGGACTTCCCTTGTTGTTGAAATATTCAGCTTTTACACCATTATGCCAATAGATCTGTTTTCATTTAAACATTTTATTTTCCTATGAGTTGATGATGATAATGATTAATATACCTTAATAAGGTTTATCTGTTTCTATTTTTTGATGGGCAAAATGACACAAGGCTTATATGCTATCTACTCACAAATGTTTTGGCAGATTTATGATTTTGATCGGGACTACAAAGATATTGGTGTTGCTCGGTTTACGACAAAATATTTTGTTGTAAGAAATTGCCTGCCCAATTCCAAATCTGATATGTTATTATCAGCCTGGAACCCTCCACATGAATGGGGAAAGTAAGTTGATTTTCTGATTATTTTCTGATTTTGCCAAACATGTACAATCCATGGCTTGTTTCCTCTTTTGTTAAAAGTGTTATACAAATTGTTAACCTTAGTTCACCGAACATATTAACATTAATGAAACCTCCACTGTGCCGAGGGACCAAGCAATAAAACAGTTTGAATTTTTTTTCTTAATACGCAAGTCTACTCAACTAATCTCATGTAAACGCCATGCCGGTTTCAAATTTGGGTAAAGCCCTGTTCGCCCGCCCGCATCTGATCCTTCGGTTAACTCACCACTTTTTTGTGTGGATCGCGACAAAGCATGAATTTTCACTGTCGAATTAGAAAATTTTAAAAATGAAACCCTTCATTTTGAGCAACTAAGAGTGATTAATCAGGTCCAACAACGAGTTCTCCAACAAGCCTTATGGCAAGACCACAATATTTTGCCTGAAACATTGACTATAACAGTGCCATCTAAATTGTTGCTCAGACAAGAGGGTGACTATTTTATTGCTTAAACTGATATGTTACACCCTTTATGTTGGTTGTTTTGACATTTCATTGCTCATATGACTATCGTCACTGAAAAAAGCATTCGTCCCACTCCAATATGAGAAATAAATGATGTTACCATGAGAAACTTGTGTAAGGTTCCTTTTCTGGTTTCTGTACAATATTTTAGATGTTTTTCATTCAATTGTGGGTAGGACTTGCATGATATCTAAAAGATAGGGAGGCTTCCTAGTTCCATACACCTGTTGGCTACCTTATTGTCTCCCTTTTCTATGCCTGTCTTCTGGATTTAGAAACACACTTCCTCAGTCTTTTCTAGCTCTCTGTTGTCTTAGCCCTATCAAATGCTGCAGTAAACTATGCTTCCCCCCTTTGTTGAAGTATGATCAGGATTCGCAACTTTAGGTTACATGAATTTCAGTTCTTTGCATTCTGATAATATTATGTCAGACGAAAGTTTTCAAGCACTGACAGGTCTTTTAAATGTATCATACTACTTTTGGTATAATCATATGTTTCTGCATGATATTGAAAGGCCAGAAGAATTAAAGATCATCAGCAATATGCAGATATAATGTAATAACAAACATGGTCTGATGGTATGTATTGCAGAAATATTCATCAATTGTTATTTTTTATGATGTGGGAAGCACAACACAAATGACAATACATGTTGTGTTTCGGATGTCTGCCTTTTTTTTCATTTTAAACCCATCGGTGTCCAGGATTACTAGCACCTGACTAATGTGGTGTTCTGGCCGGAGTGGAAAGGTAAACCTGGCCAAATTATAGATTCCAAAAATCAAACTTGGGACTACTAGCTCCCGTCGACCCTAGGATATCCCCTTCTGGCTTTTCAATCCTTGTCGACATATTCTAGAGCTAGTTATGATCTGAGGCAAGCTAAGATCCTTGAGCTTGTGAGCTTCTCGAGCTCAATAAACCTAGCTCAAATCCACTAAAAGTATTTTATGATTAAAAAAACATCATATGTTAATCAAAGAAAGGTCAATTTTTCAACTATATATTCAAATAACTTTTATTCTATAACATGGATGACTACACCTGATAGGCATCCTCATTTCATATAATATATAGAGAACTCCTAAGAGCATTTAACCCTAGCGAAAGAATATAAATAACATTCTCTTAGAAAAATTGTAATATTACTTTTTTTTGAAGGGAAATTATAAACTACATCTATATATTTAAACATGCAATATGTATTTATCTAGATGGCCCACGAGCTAATGAGACAAGCTCAATTAAACTCAAGCTCACTTGCTCATTAACCAGGCTTATTGAGCTGTGAGCAGCTCACACGCCAGATCAGGTTACTACCAGCCCTAGGATAATCCATCAGGTGGCCGCTCACTCTTTCTTTTTGTCGTGGTTTGCATGAAATATGATGTAATAGCTGCTCTGTAGATCTCTTTGTTTCTTTTGAAGTGTCTGAAAATCTGTTTGTTTGAATCTACTTATTCATTGAGGCAAATCATTTCCCTTAGACCTCGTTCGGATGACGGGTTAGGGGTGGATGTGGAGGGTTACTAATGGATGGGTTGAGAAGGGTTATTATAACTCACGTTTGGATATTTTATTTTTTGATAGTATAAAGGTTATGGAGGGTTATGGCAACCCTTAAAGTCACCATATTTCTATTCCACCGATTTGGTGGAATTGGATGGGTTAGAGTTCTATTCCGAACTTATCCTCATTCTCATTTACTATTTTAAATTATCTTATCATTCTTTTTAATGCATTCAAGCAAAGATCCTAGAGTTCTTGTACGTAATATGTAAAATATTGATTTTCTAATTTACAATTTATCAATACATAAGCATCATTTCTCAATTCGAAAGGATAAAAAAGTCTTTTTAATAAAATTATGCTTTTCTATCCATCTCTTAAATTTTTATCCAAACGATATATTGGTTATCTTATGTCATTCATTATCATTTATTTTTATCCAAACATAGGTTAAAATAACCTTCCTCAACCCATAAATTTTCAACCCTTCTTAACCATCTTCAACCTATCCATCATCATCCATTCATCACTAAATATCCAAACGAAGCCTTAAAAAAAGATTTTGTCAAACAGTCCTTATATATGGTTCATGCCACAAGGTGATCGAAACAATTGAAAATCCACTGAAAACAGTTAGAAATGAGAACTAAAGAATCATTTTGAGGCAGTATGTTCGACTTTGTCCCTAACCTCTCGACACATTAAAATTGCAGAAATTTTATGCTTAGCGTGGATGCCAAGCAAGGTGCTCCAAAGGATGGAACTTCACCTCTTGAACTTTTCCAGGTTAGTATATCCATGTCTGTCCAATTAGTTGTTTTAATGAGCTAGATGTGACTCATCTGGTTAGTGGACATATTATTTTTTGTGCACTCAAGTAGTAACTGCATACATTGGTAACATAAAGGAGTAATCGTGTAAATTATTTCTATGAAGTGCTGTAAGGAAGAAGCATAGGAGTTTATCTTATCCACCTGTCAAATAAGGTAATTCCACCCTTAAAAATCAAGGGAACTCTTACTACACAGGTTTGATCATACTGTTATACCTTTACATAAGGGATAGTTAGGTCTTTTGGGGTATAGTAGAAGAAAATGACAGATAAGCCACCCATACTGCCAATTTTATTTTCTGTAAGATAATGTCAGTGAAAGGCAACTTCCTATCTGCAGATATTAGAAGAGGTTGCTTTTTAGAATGGCATAGCAATAATTAGGTGTGCCATCTTTCAAGTGGTATCAAGTATTGGTTTCTTGTAACCATACAGGGACTATAGTTCTGAAGTATTAGAAGCTACATGCCAAAACACTTTCAGAGGGCAACCACATGCTCATCTAGTTAAATTCTCAAAAGAAGCTGCATTATGGATGTAGGCGAAGACTTATTATTATTTTGGATAAAACAGATTTTAAGGCTGCTACGTATAATTTAGTGTTGGGAATACTTTAAAGTTTATCCGTGGACAGACGAATGTTCCGACAAGAGACAACATGATATGATTACATATATTTAGTCTTTCTTTAGGTGAATGTTAGTCTGAAGGCGGCTGGTTCCTTTTTTTTGGTTTTTTTCTTTGATCAAATAAATGACGTAGCTGTGTTGGAGATCAACTAAGTTAAACTACTAAACTCTAAACTAAGTTATCTGCTTATGAAATAACTAGAGAATAATTTTCATTCATCCAAACCATATGGAGGTTTATATAGAGTTCTAAACACCCATATAATTGTAATATGAAAAGCTAATACAAGGAAAAGTAATTAAAATGAACTAAACTAATCAAAAGGTGTAAAACTAAAGGGCTATATTAAAGGGCCATAAACTATTCTTGTTCCGTATCAATTCTTTTTTTGGTCGAGAAAAACCAGACTCCGACGAGTTACAAGACGATACATGTACCAAAGCTCAACATTAAGATGTTAGAAGTCAATATCATTAATTCAAGTAGCAACAACAAAATTATTGATTCAACAAATGAACATGCGCTGATGGTGAGGCCCATGTGAGAACTTTGAAATCTTCAGAATTAGTTGATGATCAAAATAATTCGCATTAGAAGCATGTGGCAATTTTTCTTTGCAAACATCAATGTCAGAATGAGGTGTGCACTTTCATTCTTGTGTGAAGAAAGATCTAGAGAATGTCATCAAAGGAACAACTAACAACTCGACAATAAGAGTATTAATGAGATATGAAACAATTGACTTAATCAAAGGGAAATCAATGGCATTTAACTTGAATATCAAAGAAATTAGAGAATTAGGATGATCATTGAAGGACGTCATATCAACCTCTAACAAATAAGAGCTATCATCTTGCGGCGGATCATCAAGCATAGGCAACGGTGTATCATTCGAAAAAGGAGGTTCATGAGGACTAACACATTGACAATGTGTATCACGAGGATGATTTTTTTGAAGAACTCCTTGTAAGATGTGGTGGAGGATTAGATAGAGAGCTATGTGGAGAATCATGGGAACATGAGTAACTAGGTGAGTAGCTGATAATAAAGTGCGTGGTAAGGTGCATAACCATAAGGAGGTGGCTAGGCATAGAAAGGGGAAACACAACATGGCTCATAAATACCATGAACTAATGGGCTGTCATGGCATAAGGTCCATGATGATAACTCAAGGAAGCATCACACTTACGGCTAAAACCCTTTAAGGCTTGTAGTGTGGAAGGATGACATGACGTGAAGTAGGATGGACAACTAGGAACATAAGACCCGGGGCTATTTCTCGACATAGCAGCAAAATGCATTTTTTCCTAAAGAAAAAGGATTGCTCTATGTTTTCTCTTAATATCTCTTTTTTTAATATTTCGCTCTATCTCTCTAAAGGCTAACACTTTCTTTAACTCTTCATTTAAAACAAAAAGACTTTTCTTTTCTGTTTTTTCTTTTTTTTTACTGTTTTAACTCAATAGTAAAAACAAGAAAAATAGTATCTCCCTCACGGAGCTGCCGATGAACAGTAGAGGTTGCAGGCAAAAATTGAGCATCTCGAGGCCAGTCAAGGAGGTGTTGCAGGGGAGGGCACGAGGCGGCAGAATATGCGGTACGATGATGGCAACTATAGGCAGTGATCTTCGTTTGTTGCAGCAGTAAGCAGCAGGTGAGATGGCAGTGCTGTTGTCGTGAGCACTGAAGCACATGCCTGTAGCGACGTTGCCTGTGTATTGATGTTGCAGCCGACTAAGGAAGTGTGAAGGCGGCGGCGCTTTGGCGGTCATGAACAGGGACTGCAAGGCGTTGTGGGAAGCTGGCGTTGAGTTTCAACAACACAGGGAAGTCGTCGTGCAACGATGACGGCATTAATGTATATTGCTCTGCAAGAACAGAGACGACGAGTTCGTGGTAGGCGGCTTGTTGCAGCACAAGTTCGGTTGTTGGAGTAGAGTCCAGCGTTGGTGGCGTGCAGCAACAAGCGGCAGCGATAGTTGGTAGCAGCATCGCACCCGCAGCAGGTGGCAGGAGCCACAGCAGGAAGCAACAACAGGCACAATAGGCAAACAGCAGCAGTTGAAGCAGTGCATGCTGGTAGGAGGGACAACAGTGGTAGTACTGTAGCACCAGTACTGTAGCAATAGTGACATGGTTCTCGAGTTAAGACTGTTAAAACTTTTATGAGTTTACGAGGTCAAGGTCCCTAAACGAGTTAACTGGAAGTAGAATCTTGACTTGAAGTAAATTCGAGTAAACTCTTGAGTGAATTAGGTAACTCGTTAGGCTCAGGTAAACTCGTTCTGGCGGTATTGTAACCAAATTATCGTTGCAGATTTACTGTAGCATAGTAGCATGGCTGGAGACGATCATTGTGATTGCTCTGTTGTGATGAGGGTTGATGTATGGTTCTCGAAGACTTTTAAACTCCTACGAGTTTATGGGTTTACTGTCCCTAAATGAGTTAATTCGGAGTAGAATCTTAACTTGAAGTAAACTCGGGTAAACTCTCGAATGAGATTTATATATTCGATGGACACATGAGTAAATTAGAAGTATATGATCTTGAAGTTTATTGAGTAATTAGAAAATATTTATTTGAAAAAAATAAAAAAATAAGGTGAACTTAGGAGAAACCATTTTGTCCCTTATTTATTTTTTTATAATACTTTTCACTCCGTTAAATAATTGTAATTGTCCAATAATTATTTTTTATGTATTTGATTTCATGTTTCACTTTATTTTAGAATAAAACAAGTGATCAATAATGATTGACATATTTCTTTTCATGTGTTTTACACACTTTTTTTGGAATGATGTCTCTTTAATAGTCAAATTTCTATCTTCTGTTATCGATATTGTGAAATTTTAGTTACTAATTCACCGCCTTTCTTAATTTATTTCAGAATGGCATCTTTTTATTATATATGAACAATAATAAGGTGAATATTATTATATTTTGACTCATACGAATCTTTCTTTCTTCGAATTATCAATCAAATAAGTGAAATACCATATTATTCATCTTAGTTTCCTTAACAAAAAAAAACAATCGATAGATTAATTATTTTAAAATTTAAAATATCTTGTACTCAGTGTAAAATGAATTTACATGAACTTTCGAGTTTAAAAACCTCTGGTTGGTAAAGGGCTAGAAAGAACTAGGGTTTGGAGAGAAGGAAGGATCCCAACTGTTTATTCTTAATCTAATGGCTAAGCTTTGATATAAATTGATGGTCAAAACTACTCAACTCTAAATCTATCCGCTTACAGAATAACTAGAGAATATTTTTGATTCATTCAAGCATGAGTTCTTATACAACCATATGGGGGTTATATAGAGTTCTAAACACCCCATATAATTATAATATGGAAACATAATAAAATGATAACTAATTAAAAGGAACTAAACTTATCAAAATGTCCTAAACTAAAGGGCTATACTAAAGGCCCATAACTCAATACCATCGACCATGGGCAAAAGGCCCATAAACTATTCTTATTTTTCATCAAAAACATCGTCCTGCTTTATTGATTTGTGATTCTATGCTCCATTTAGCCTAACTCTGCATTCAACACATGCATGGAGTTGTGGTCTTGGGATCATTATATGTTGCTCTATTGTCTTTTCTTCATTTAAACATCTGAATTGAAATTTATGTTTTCTTATTAATTAGATTCAAAATATAAAATTAAGATACATAAGAAGCTTTAGAAATAGTTTATGAAGCACAAATATGGCTACAATTGCAGTTCCTCTTATGTGCCAAGTGGCTTTGCAATCAATGTTTCATTGAAAATCAGGGATAGAGTGGGAAGAGTGTAGTCTTTTGTTACCCATCTCTTCATTTTTGCCTTTAGCTACATTACTACATTTTCAGATTATAATGTGTGGATGACTAGTCTCCATGGTCATCTCCTAGTTAATATCCACTTCCCCTACTTCTCTAAGTTTATGCTCTTGCCGTAAGAGTTAACCAGTGTATATTAGCAACGCTGTTCTTTTATTCTTTTCAGTGTTATACCATACCTTTTTTATTACATGGTATGTTACTTTTTTTTAGAAAGACAAGATACTAGTTAAACATGTTACGACACCAATTTTACACACTTTACAAATTAGTACGCTCAACATGAGTCATCTTTCAGTATTCCACCAAAGTTGAATGTAATCTTTCCCATGGAAGCATAAAAGAGAGTAAATGTTACATTGGAAGAAGGCTAACAAGCGTGGATGCAAATGGCGTTAGTTTGAAAATGGCCTTAGTTCCTTTTTGTCATTTCACATTCTAATCATATGTTCTTCTTTTTAAATTCTTGTGTGGGTTTCATCAGATGTGTTCACATTCGAAATAGCTGTAAAAGAATCTGTTTTATTCTTAATTGCATCTTTTATCCAGTATCTTCTTAAACTTCAAGATCAAGCTTAGCTGAGTTATATTTGTTTGTAAAGTATCAGATGCTATATTTCACAAATCCTTTAGTAATTGCAATTTGGATTCTTATTTGTCTAATGGTTCAGATTTTAGGAAGTTCCAATATGTTAGTGTTTCAACTATTCATCTTGTGGGAAGCATCAACTAGGATGTTGAGGTTCAAAATGCACAATAAAGATAATTCAGTATGGAAGCATAATAATAAGCCTCCATTTGTTTTGATGAAAATATTTTCCTGGAAAATGATTTTATGACTTTCTAATGTTTGTTATCTAAAAAATGGTTAGTCAACAAGAAAATGAATTCCGGTTGACCAGAAATGAATGGTAATTTTTGGGAAAATGACTTACTCTTTTCAAAATGAGAATTCATTTTCCTATCACAAATCCATCATATTTTATATTTTCAAGACAATATTTTTCATATCTTTCAAGACATATATGAAGCACTTTCTTAAGAATTCATTTTTTTAGGAGTTTATTTTCATAAAAACAAACAGAGCCTAAGCTGTTATTGCTTATCTTTTAAAGATATAAAAAAAATTCAGCTGTTAAATACGACTGACTTCTGAAGTACTAAATTTGTCACAAGTATGATGGTTGAGAGTTTGGCCATAAATCATGTTGTTATTTGATTCTTTTCTTATTATCAAGATATTACTTACTGTGATCTTCTCAAAGAATAAAAGGAAACTTGCTGTGATCTACATAATCATTCTGAGGATTATCATCACTGAGATACTTTTTCTCATCTTAAATATTTTCATATTTTATTGTAAAATTTCCTAAATCTTATATGTATATATTCTCATTCTAGTGGTTTTTCAGTAATATTATTGTTTATTTAACTTACGTTAATGATCTTTTCTATATTACTGGATATTTTTTTTGAAAGATATTACTGGATATTTCCATTAACACTAAAGCTACTCTAGGTGGAGATATATCCTTTGAGGATATACTTGACTGAAACTATGTACAGGATGATGTGGGACTACTTCTTCCCAGAAGAAGAACAAGATTCGCAGAGGCGTCAGGTTGCCATTGGTTCAAATCTTGATTTTTTGCCCCTTCTTTTTTGCAGTATTTTAACATTTGCGTCCTTACTGATTTATAGGAGGTTTGGAAAGTTTCAACATCTACTGGATCGAGGCGCCCAAGGAGAAGTTTTACGGGTTCTGAAGCAGGTCCGAGCAGCCAGTCTACCAGAGAATCTGATGCTGTGGGCAAACTAACAGGCTGTCAAAATGCTGGTTCTAGTCATCTTGAGTCTTCTCAGGTATTTCATGTTACTGAATATCTTCTTCTTAAAGTTATAAAAAATGGACAGTTTTGGGACCATAATGCTGTGAATGTTGCTGCATCCATCTCTTTTCTTTATACAAGGTTTTACCATCACGGCACTGATATGTACATATAAGAATCTTCACTTCAGAATGACTCATTGCATTACTACAAGGTTTCTATGCAGGTATCCAAGTTGCAGAGTTTAAAAGCAAACATGGTGTGCGGTTCTAATCCAGAGCTTCAGCGAACATCATCATTTGATAATATATGCGATGAAAATGTGTCTGAATCTGTTGACAATGAACTTAGCCTCCAAGTACAATCCTCAAATAATTTGTCAAAGAGTGGTCCTCTTAATGCAACTCTTGATAATCAGCCAGCCCCCGATAATGCTAGAAATAAACCAAAAGACACAAAAGTAATAAAAGCGGGCCGCTTATCTCATGAAGAGAAGAAGACTGGGAAGTCGCAGGATGACAAAAGAGCCAGGTCCAGAAAGATGATGGAATTTCATAATATCAGGATAGGCCAGGTTGAATATTCCCAATTGACTAATAATGCGTATTATGAAGTCGTTCTTGCTGATTTTTCCCTTCACTTTATATGCCATAGGTTGAATTGCTCGTTACCTATGAGGGATCAAGATTTGCAGTAAATGAATTAAGACTGCTGATGGACACTTTTCACCGTGTTGATTTTACTGGCACTTGGAGGAGGCTTTTCTCTCGAGTAAAGAAACATATTATCTGGGGAGTTTTAAAGTCAGTGACCGGCATGCAGGCAAGTATTATACCTGTGAATTAACACTCAACTGCAAAGCAACCTCTCTCTCTCAAAAGAGAAAAGCAAAGCAACCAAATTTACCATTAGGATTTCACAATTATAAGCTACTATTATATTGTTCTTATTATATTTTTATACATTAAGGGTTCCCAAATAACAAGGTTTACTGCTCACTTGGCTCTTGTTTTGAGAAAGATAAGGATGACCACCCAAATTAATTGTCATCCAGTAGTTAGCATGATTTTGATTTATTCATTTTCATATTATTTCATGCTGCAGGGTAAGAAGTTTAAAGATAAAGCCCAAAGTCAACGTGAGTCACATGGAAATGTTGTTCCAGAAGGTGACCTTAATTTCAGTGACAGTGATGGTGATCAACCTGGAAGGTCTGATCAATTCCCTATATCCTGGGTCAAACGGCCAAGTGATGGTGCTGGCGATGGATTTGTAACATCCATCAGAGGGCTTTTCAATTCTCAGCGTCGCAAGGCCAAAGCTTTTGTATTGAGAACTATGAGAGGTGATGCAGATAATGAATATCATGGAGAATGGAGCGATAGCGAACCAGAGAATTCTCCCTTTGCAAGACAGCTAACGATAACAAAAGCCAAGAAACTTATACGGAGGCATACCAAGAAGTTCCGGTCTAGAGGGCAAAAGAGCTCAGGTCAGTCTCTTTCCTTGCATGTGAATGCAAGAAATCTCTTTCTATTTGCATCGAGAATGTAAAGTACCTTTTTGTTACTCAACAGCATTCTAAAAGCCAACCTGGAGCTAATTTAGTATAAGAATTTTCGTAATAGGACTTATGAGTTCGTATTCCTGCGAATTTTAGCATAAGCTTGTTTTTCTGTCAACAATTTCTCGTCTTAAAGTTATATTTGCAAAACAGTTTAAATAGAAAACATAAGATTCAATTATGACATCCTGTTCGTATATGTCGAGTCAGAAACAGTTGCACGAGGGGTTCGTTATCAAGCATTATGTTTTCCTGGTCTACCTTGTGACTGTCATTATATTTTTCTCAATTGATAATTCTCTTTTAATACTGTTGCAATTTTTTTTATATAATTTGACGTTTTGTTGGGGTTTCATTTTGCTTATCTAGGGGTGATCGTGCAACAAGATTCAGTTCCATCAACTCCTAGGGAGACCACACCATTTCAAAGTGAGTCTTCTGGTGCTTCTTCCTATGAAGACTTCCATGAATAGGGCAAGCCCAAATGCACCAATTGACGGAAGTGACGTCCGAGTTAAAAACGACCAACCAATCGACCAACAATGACACCTTGAAAATATCAAGAAAGCATTGAAGACCTCGCAGAAAGTTGCTTTTGCGCTTCAGAATCACTTGGGTCTTGGTGTGGATGCAGCAGAATCTTTATGAACTCTGCTTTTGAAGGTGATTACTGGAAGCAGATGCGGCAGCCTTCAATCTGTATATACATCGATGAGTTGCATTTATATGTAGTTATGTATTTAAGTAACTTATTCCGGCCTGGTATATAAGTGTATATGGGATATCTTATTACAGGACTCAATATATTGTTCAATGGAACCACATCTATCAATTAAATGGAAATATATTATTGTTCAAATTTTGACGATTTCGTATATGGACGAGCACATTTTAGTGCAGTAATAATCTGCTGAAATCAGTTTCAAATCCAACATAAAATTATATCTTGTTTATAATTCACTAATGCAGTTTCCTTTTTTTTTTTTTTTGAGGCGAATGTTATAATTCCTCAATCTGCAAAGGCCCATCTCAAAATTCTTCCATGATATCATTAATTCAAAAGAATAGTGGTTTGGGTTTCTGATAACATTTATTCAACTGAATATTGCATTGGATTTCTTATGAGGACGAAAGAACTAATAATCAGAACTCGAACCCTAATGTCATCTGATGAAACTTTTCATGCCTTGAAGATTGTGTGAAAATAATTTCTCGTAATCGACTCGAATCTTTATAAAAATATGCAATGATACCATGCCAGTACTCTTCGATCAATAAGTCGATGCAAGAACAGATGAGACCTCGTTATGGTGCCTAGTGACCTGATACCATCATCAACATAATTATGACATTCGATTGAGATTTTCGTCTGAATATACTCGACTACATACCACCAAGCATCTCCACTGATATTAGAACACGTTATAAAAAATAAGCATAAGAAATTTGAGATCAATTAGCTGTTTTCAGGTGCCTTTGTTTCCCAAGTTAACAAGTATTTCTCAGAGAGCTCTATGTGCATTTATTGATCTTAACATACAGTTCATACGATCCACATTTCCTTTACAAACGCCAAGCTCAAGTATCTGTGACAGTTCATCACAGTCGCCTGATGCTTGCATCACAGTCATGGGTGTTGCATGATTCTTTCAGCAGGGTGTCCAAATGAGAGAAGCACTGCTGCAGTCTCTAGATTTTATCGTCATGGAACCACCATCTAGTCTCCTTGGGAGATCTACCATTCCTACAGTTCTTTACATAGCGGTCGTTATCATCAGGACGTTGCTGCAAAAGTGCTTTTCAAGTCATAATGCTGTAAACAGGACGGGAAACTAATAATATTCAAGAATATATAGCGAACCTTTACGGTTGAGCTTGATAACATGGACAGGATACTGATGCAGACGGAGCTTACAGTCATTGCCGGTGACCAGGAATCATATAATATATCTGCGAAGAACAGAAGAGATTGCTAAGATGTCAATAAGGTGCATGGCTTATCTGATATTGATGCTCTATGTGCCTTTATGGTGAATTTTCATAACTCGATTCGGTTGATATAAAGTTTCTAACTCTGTACCATGCCAAAAACCAATTTACATAGGAGATGCAACCATTGCAAACTTGGTTACCAGTAGATAATGCTTTCTTCTTTTTATTGAAATGGTGCTAGAAGAGTTCTTTTTGAGAGAAGGGAAAGGATGACTGCATCCTTACAAGGATCCCTTGGCAGAGTGATTGACAGCTCTTGTTTTCATTCAAGAGACTAGTGTTTAATCCCCGAAGGGTACCTGAAAATCTCAATTTATTTTCTGGGTATGTAACTTAGGCATGTGTCCAATATGAATCCAAAAACACAGTAAATCTATTCAACTGCATGTAAGATTGTCCTAATTATAGTATTCATTGCCAAGGAATATTTCTTCTTTCAGACAACTAAAGGATTGTAAACACATTCTTGAAGAAACCATTTGAAAAAAAGCACCCTTTAGGATTATAGGGCGCAGAAGGGTTATACCTTTGGAATTAAGCTCATCAAATGGTGTTTGAAAATTTCATGAACAACATTAAATTATTTATTTTTTGATGGGACAATTTAATTTTTACTCACCAGTCTTGTAAATATCTTGCCTCTATATTTAATGCATTAAACTTATTTAAAAAAAAAACATCTTTTGTAACAATAATGGACATGTTGTTTCTCTCTTTAACGGTTTTAATCACCAAGTGGGTTCAGATCTATCAAACCTCATTTTGGTGATAATACCTAATATCTCCTACCTTTTCTCTGTTATCTGTTACTGAACTTGAACCTTACCTACTTTAAAGCCCTCTTCATGCAGTTCAAAAACTACAAAAAGTAATATCATTAAAGGTAGTTGAGGAATCATTAATGAGATAGAATAACAAAATTAACATTATGTCATGCCTGACTGATGTTTTTTACTTTTATAAAGGTGATGCCCAATTTAGGTTTAGAGAACTAAGATGCAAATCCTATACATGAATAATTATCAAAGAATATCCCCTTGTTGTGAGAGTACTAGAACAAACAATTATGCTGTCAACCTCTGCCAGGAGTCCCCATTGACAGATGGAAATGAAAAGTGTTACGAGAAAAACAATTACAATAAAAAAACTCAACTATAAGATATAATGTAGATGAAACATAAATGCATTCATTGAGCATGTTTTGAAATAAGTATATCCTCTTATGTGACTTTCCTCAAAGAAGATTTGGAAGCTGCATATATTGACATACATTAACGATGACACGAATGCAAGTTAGACCATGGTATACACATAGCATAGAAAAAAAATTATAATTTGAAGGTTGGACCATTGGATAAGAAACAAGAAATATCGTCTCATCTCAGTTAATGTGATTTTTTTTGTGAAGTTAATGTAAACTATTGAAAAACCATTCAGAAGATAATTTGTGGGACAACTAAAAACATAGCTCCACATCTCAGAAAAATAATGCATGGTGAGATAAAACATAAAATGTCATAAGAAAGAATGTCAGAGAATATGACATAAAAACGTTTTCAATTTGCGTAGTCATCCGAAAAAAATACCAGTTGGGTAGATTTTTTAAGGGAGCATTTTGAGTAGTCATCCAAAGAAAAACACTAGTTAATCAATAAGTGATCAAACAGGCCTATTAATCCTTGTCAATTGATCGTTCAGTTCACATGGGTCAATCAGTCATCTAGCTTAGAGCCAGACTTCAAGAGATTGAAGAAGCATACATCTCAACTGATCATATCAAGGACCCTCATTTTTTGAGAGAAAAGGATGACGAGTCAGATTGGACGCTCATCCATATTTTTGATGTTTATAACTTGTGTGTAATTACGAGACCAAGATCATCAAGGGCCCCAATAGTCAGTCTGTAAAGGACTTTGGATGAGCTTCATTCAACTAGCAAACAGAATATAATTTGTAACGGAATCCTACTTTCCTATAAGCATAGGTCCCTTTATACATCAAGCTTTCTCTCTTGAGGCATATTTTTTCCTTCTTAGTCCACATGAAAAATTATTCTGTGCTTAAAAAGAAAATTTCTTAGGTAGTTCAGTTCACATTCTGTCTCATAATTCATTCAATTTTTCATCCAGATAAATTTGCCCCAGTTTTAATTGAACAAGTACTTTGGAGCTTCCTACCTGTCTTTCTACAACACAAATAGATAGAAGAACAACAACAACAACAAAGCCTTATCCCACTAGGTGGGGTCGGCTACATGCATATTATCTTAGCCTACTACCAAATCAATGACTTCAACATCAAGATGAAAGGAATCAATTCAAGCAAGAAACCTATTACCTATGTCGGACCTTCATAAACGAAGTCCCTGAGTACTTTAAGGTGAAGTAAATGCATTTACCTAAACAGATGTGGCCGTTGCTATAGATGTGCGGATGAAGCGGCGCCGGGTGAAGAAAGATGACCTGAAGGAAAAAAAATCGCAATCAGCATATACAAACTAAATCAACTAATAATTCCTCATCAACTAACCCAATTTTTATTACCTGAGGTGCCTCCATGGGGTACTGCTCAGGGAAATCCACCTGGAGCTGGTACAACTCGCTTGCGTACAACGTCCCGGGAGCCCCGATCACTTCAATAATCCATCTGCAACCAAAACCCCGACAGACTGTCAACTAAACGAAGCTGCTTGAACCAGATTAGAATCACATCAACAAAGGAGAGGAAAGGAGGGACCTTTGAAGGTTATCTGTGACCTTGTGCTTGAAACCCGCCGGCGGGTTGACCTGCCATTCCTTCAGCTCCTTCTGGAGGCGGTTGCTCGCGATCTTGCTCAGAGCCTACGGAAACAAGGATCAAATTATGCATCTTTGACGCAGTCGGAAGGAGAGAACGCGGCGACAGCCAAAACGATGGAATTGGGGAAGGGGGAAGAAACAGAAGACGAAGCGACCGAAGACGAGATTGGAAGTAGAAGGAAGATGAGAGTGCGAGAGAGAGAAAGAGAGTACCTTGCGTGAAGGGGCGGAAGAGGAGCTTGTCATCATTCAGCCGGCGGCGAGCGGCGAAGCCGGCGGGGAACGGCGACGAAGTCCTGGAGCGAAGGCAACACAAGGGAAAGACAACACCTGCGTTTCTTATATATATATATGTCCAAAATTATTAATTCTATATTTTCTTAAGTCTCAACTCAATCCACTAATTAATACAATTGAATGCTCTTAATTTATTATAGAACAAAATTTCTTTTGTAGTTTGATTAATTTAATGAACTACATATTGATTTCATGATTTTTTTATCATTCTACTAATTTGAATAACATATATTTAATAGTAATTACAATGATGATCATGATTAAGGTTTATGTATCAGTATGCATTAATTTGGAAATTGAATTCATCTTATATGAATTGCATTATGAGTTTGAATATGAATATTGAATTTATATGTTCATTTATCTTTAAAATATAATTATCTTTATTAGCCACCTCCCGAGGTTTTTAATTTTTGCTCAGTTGATTTGGCTGGTTTGAACTCTATATTTGAGGAATGAAAGAATATATAGTTTTCAATTCAAGTTTCAAAAATTATCATCATTATATGATTTTATACTAGATTATGAAAAAATAATATATCCTAAGCTAACTTTTTTTTCTATGTTGTGCAGTTATAAGTAGCACACATGCATCACACTAAATTAATATTTAAATATCAAAACAAAATTTATTTATTTTTCAAAATAGTTATTGAATATGTTAATTTTTGAATTTCATTCGATCATTTAAAATTTAAATGTCTAGATATTATTTATATTTTATTATTTCTTTATTTAATGGTTAAGATATAAGCAAAAATAAAAAAAAGATAATACGATAAACACAAAATTAATATCGGACCACTATAAAAGTTTTATTAGTATCAATAAAAAGATAATGTTGAAATCATCAGATAAAATTTGACAGGATAATTAACAATGTACAATATTCACACACAAAAATATATATAAGTTTAATGGATCTATAAATCATGTTTTAATATTTTTTTATTTATACATATCAATCAATATATTCGACAGTTAAAATTAGATATGATATAAGTAATTTATTTTTAAATAAAAAAAAGTTAATTTTATTTTTTAATGAAAGAAATAATTATTTATGTTAAATCTAATTTCAATCATGACATGTATAAATAAAAAAAATGATTTGCACCTCTCTCTATATATAGTCAGACACAATAAAAAAGATATAATAATATTTTTTTTGTCAAGTTATTGTGGCAGAAGAAAAACACAACAGCCACAAATGAATTGTCCTTTTTTTTGGCTGACTGCCTGACTCTAAATTCGTTTAACTTAGAAACTATCATTAAAATTTAATATTTATATTAAGTGATCTTCTTATTTTATAATTATATGATAAAACATTCATGATTAGCAATAACATCTTATACTTTTTACCCAAAAAAAAATAACATCTTATACTTCAACAATGCATATCTTATATGGTTAACATGATATTTGACATAGTGATATGTGTATAAAAAATTCCTATGGGATAAATTTTAAAAACCACAAAATAATCTAGTAAAAAATATGTGTTCTCCTTCCTCCGGATCCTTGGAGGAATATAAGATCCTTCATTTGTATGTATTTGATATGCACCCCACAATGCAGTATTATGCATTTTTTTTCCAAGATTGCTTGAGCTAGTCTTTGCTTAAAAAAGCAGGCTTACTGCATCTGAATTATGGCCATCAGATATGTTTCTCTAGTCATAAGCTTTCTGACATTCTTCAGGAAAAGAGGATTCTTGGATGAGTTTTTCTTCCATTGAAAATACTGAAAAAGGAGAATAAAGTGAGAGAATTTATCATGTAGCTATTTGTGCTGATCACTTTATATATGTCTCTATATATTCATTGTGATGCCTTGGCAGTTATGCAAAGCACTGATATGATCAGAATAAAATGTGATAAGAGGCATCCTTGATACATAATGGACTACTGAGCTTTCACTCAACCTGTCAAACCACATCAAGATGCATTCAGAAGTTTATCACTATTGTTCCGACTAATTTGATTCGTCTTAAATCTCTTTAACTGATTTTAGTTGGAGCAAAAATATCTATATATAAATTCTTACTTAAGCGAAAACATATTATTAAACACTTGAATCAATATTCCTTGATCTCTGTTAGAAGTCTTGTAGTAGCTTTGAAGTCCTAATTTAAGTGAATCTAATACTACTTATAAAAGGGAGACGAAAGATATTGAAGGAGATTTTTTTTCAATCAATAATTTTTCTTTGCTTAAGAAATATTTATCAGAACTTAAGAGTTTATGGCTGCACGAACTCAATTTTGGGGAGTTCCTAAGGTGCTGGTGAATTTCAGATATTGAAGATTGTCGACTCACGTCTGTTTGAAAAGGCGTCGTCGACTTCTGAACCCTAAATAGCGTGACTTTTTTTTCTGATTGTCATCAGAATATTCATACGAGTCTATGACTGTTAAAAAATCTTTACATAAATAGATAAAAATTCAAACTTAAAACTTAAGCGAAGTTACTTACTACTCTCACTGACTCCGTTTGTACACTACTCTTCTTTGTTTTCAATATTACTTAGTAGCGCAGCCAAAATTAGCTATGACATATGTTACATACAAGTAATGCTAAAAATGTAAGGAGCATGAAATTAGTGCCAAGATATTTCCATAAAAAGAAGTTCCATGGTTGATTAATTTTTTGAAGAATGTTCCATTGATTTGATTTGGGTCGTCTCTTTTTTATTTTTACTTACTAATTGAGCTAAAAAAATCAAATCAGCATCACATTTTAAGTTAATGGGAAAGACTTGTATGAAATAGACCTTCCTTTAATTATTCGGATAACAATACTTTAATTTGTTAACTATGCTATTAGCCTTTTTTTATTATTATATTGAAAATTATTAAAGGTCAATTTCACAAACAGTAATACAAATATTTTCAAGATTTTGTTCATTAAGATGGCTTTGACCATTCAACAAAAGAAACTTAAACTTCATTTATTTCGACGAAAATATCTTCATAGAAAATGATTTCCTCATTTTTTTAATATTTATAATTCATGAATAGTTGATCAATAGGAAAATAATTTTCTGATCATAAAATATTTTAAAAAAAAACTCTTTTCTAAATGAAAAATCATTTTCCTCTCATAAAATTATAATGTTTTATATTTGTAGATAATTTTTCTTTTACCTTCATATCATATATTAAACACATAAGATTAAACTATTTTTTATTCTAATTTATTTTTCTAAGAACTCATTTTTTTAAAAGCCCATTCTCATAAGAAACAAAAGGAACCTTAATATCAAAAGAAAACATGACTATATATATTTCAGTTTGGGTCAACTATTCAAATGAAGTAAGCTCGTAAGTACTCATTTTTTCTAAAGTGGAGCATAATAATATTTTTTTAGTATCCGTTCGGAATCTCCGATGTCCAGAGCTACTAGCATTTAACAAATTCGAAATTGAGGTAAAGAGCAAAATAATATTCATCTGATTGAATTAACGATTTCAAAAATTAAATTCGATACTATTAACTTCCATCAATCATATGACACACAACTATATTAACTAAGATATTAAGAAATATGTGGAGCAGATTCAGCTCCACATGTATAGATCACCATCAGATTCATAATGAAAGATTCAGATCATTATCTTCATTTAAATGAACCCATGTGTTGATATGAAGGTAGTTCATATATGTGAAGCTGAATCTGCTCCATATATTTCTTATTCTCGTTAAACTAATTGTGCTGACCGAACTTGGTTCGGAGTTTATTTTCACAAAAAGTGAATCGGCTGGGTCTGCGTGAACCGGTTCCAGACCTGACCGGCCGGTCTGTTCGGTTTGGATCGTCGACTCAAATGAAACAAGACCGCAGGTTGAGTCGTTTGTTCGTGTTTTGTTTCAGCCGCGTCGAGTTCTCAAGCAAGCGCCTTTCTCGTCCATCTCTGGGTAAAGTCCTCTGCTTCTTGTTCATGCGACTTCGCAAAAACTTTTGGAATTCTTTGGCAATCTTGTTGCTTGTAGTAGCTTAATCGTAGATTAATCCGTGTTTTTATAGTTGCAAGATAACCTAGATCTGCAGCTGATTTGGTTCCTCTCTGGGGTTTCTAATTGATTAGAACAACTATGTTGATATTGGGGGGAACTCTCGTTTTTTTGCTCAGATCACAAAAAGATTTCTAATTTAAGATGCAATTTTCCGATGGTAGTTCATAATTATGTACTCTTGAATTTGATACTAGTTGGATCTGTAAAAAAGTTCGTTTTTTTTATAAATTTAGGCCTATTTCTGAGCATTGATACAATTGTTTTGCATGCTTCTATTAACTTCAATGGTGAAACAAGAAAAGAAGTTTGCTTGTGCACTAGGAAGCTTGATCCTGGTGTCCGAATTGTCTTTACTATCAAGTTTCCACTCTTCAACTTGTAGTGATTACATTTGTCAGCGGGAATCTCGATTGTAGACCATATTTCAGGTCAGGAGTTGAACAATCACCTGCCACTACTTTTGCCTCTGCATAATGATCGCAGTTGCATCCTCGCAGACTATAACTATTTTAGAACCTTCATGGTGGAAGTTTAGGAATGTAGAGGTCTTTAATGAAGACTGCAAGGTTTGAGCATGAGATCTATCTAATTTGGTTTGTCGTATGTTGATTCTAGATGGCATTTCCAGGTAGAATGTTTGATGGAACTTGATCAAAACTGTCATATTGCATGCGAAAAACAGAGATCATGCCATCAATGTTCAGTAATGGGCTCGACACCCTTCAGTTGAATAATTCGGTAAAAACATATTGATTGAGATTTCTCTAATGCCCAAAGCTCCTCGCATGGAACTCCTGACCTTCTGTTGCAGATCATTGTTGTCACTTTCCCCTCACAGTCAGTGCAAGAGGAAGGGCTTGAATCTTCAACCTTCTAGTTAACAACCAATTAAATTAATCCAATTGTCAAGTGTATTAACTGATTTTCTGAGGCAGTTTTTGAACTTGGGAGTTAAGACCTCTAATGCTAAATTTTTTTGAAAGAAGAGAAGGATGACTACCTTTTTGTAACATCCATATATATATTAAAATTGAGAACTATATAATTTACATGAGGTTAGAAAGGACAACAAAAAAACGGGGTCGTGGGTGCAAACACCCATACAAAAACCTATCCGAAGCCCCACTCACTAATAAAAAAAGACACATGGTGTACAATATTCTCGATGTAACACCGCTCCCCCTTGAAAATGGTACGGTTCCGTTGTAGCCATACCCCCCACAACGTGGCAAAAGCCATCATCACCGATCGTCTCCAACCCTGGATATCGTGTGCGCTGAGGGATCTGAGGGAACTCCAAAAACTGACCACATCCGATGCATCGACCCCGGCGCACCCAATCTGGTGCCACAACCCAATAGCTATAGGGCACTCAAAAAAGAGGTGGGCGATATCCTCATCAGCCGTCTGGTATAGTGCACAAGTGTTAACAGTGTGAGGTGCCCACCCGGCTCTATAAGTCCGGGTGCCCACCTCTAAGCTAAATTAGCATGATGACTAGAATGCCACCGAGATGTATTGAAAGTCTAGGAACCAGTGTCTTTTCTGATAATGAAACCCTTGCCAATTCACATGTTTACTTTTGTCCAGCATTGTGCTTATTGCTGAAGAGCCTCGATTGGAGCTGTGGAGAGACACCTATCTCCTATCCTTATTTCCAATTGTTTTTGTTGAAAAAACAAAAGTTGTACAAGTTCTCTTTCTCAGATTTCTACGTCTTAACATGACTATCCATTGATGACATGATATTTTTAAGGTTTAAGATGAACACTTTACATGTAGCCTGAAAAAGAGCCATTTATCAGGTGCTAACACTTTTAAAATTTTGTCTACTATGAGTTAGTTCGAAATGTCTTCTTGTGTTTGATTAATATTTAATACAAGTTTCATATTCATTTTCTGTTTGGCAGAATTAAGGACAACATACTGGTATTAAGTTCATGAGCTGATTGAAATATCTGCACTATCAGGTTCAGGTAGTTGCAGATGAAAGATATGGAATCAGAACCAGAGTTTGAAAATGAGCTGATGGTGGACAGGAATGCTCCTCTTGGGCCAATAGATCCAGAAAGGGCTCTGTTTCCATGTTGCATTGTGTGGACACCAATTCCTCTCATCTCTTGGTTGATACCTTTCATTGGCCACATGGGCATCTGCAGAGAGGATGGGGTAATCTTAGACTTCGCTGGGCCAAACTTCGTTTCTGTTGACAACTTTGCTTTTGGATCAACTACACGTTATATACAAGTAAACAAGGAACAGGTGTGTCAAGTCAACTGTCTTAATTTGTATCCTCCTACCATAATTCAGTGCATTATTACTATTCATTGTCTTATAACAGCGAGACAGCTGAAAAATCATCCACTTGGAACAAGGACAATGCATGATTTCTTAAAAGAAAAATTAATATGTATTTGCAATCTTTGAGCATCTCTAATAGATGAACTACTTTCCTCTCCTATCATGACAGTGTCGCAGACTAACTGATCCCGTCAGAAGCATGACATGGGATGAAGCGCTCAAGAGAAGCACACAAGAATTTCAACATAGATCATACAGCCTATTCACCTGCAATTGTCACTCTTTTGTTGCAAATGGTCTCAACAGAATGCTCTATGATGGCTATGATAAATGGAATGTGGTGAACTTAGCACTGCTGATCTTCCAAAGAGGTGTCTGGGTGAACAAAATATCGGTTTTGAAATCTTGCATACCTTTCTTTGTTGTAATATGTATCGGATTTCTGCTTGGTGGTTCAAATTTCCTGATAGGTGTGCTTGCTTTGGCATTCGCTCTAGTTGGCTGGTTCCTTATAGGTACCTACTGCTTCAAGAACCTTATACAGTTGTAACTTCTGAAGTCATCAGCATACTAGATTAATATAATATCTCCATTTGATTTATTTGGAATACTTAAAACCTTCAATGTGTCAATTACCACTTTCAGGTATCTATTATTTAATATGATGCTTAATCACACCATATTAAATACTAGATGTCAATAGAACACTGTAAGTAATTTTTTTTCCTTTTAGTTAAATCAAGAATTACATTATTTTCAAGATCGGATGTTTTAGAATTTACTGAGAGTGATTGTTTTCCTTTATATATATATAATCTCACTCTTTTCCTCATATTCATCTTATGCACATGAATTAAAACTTATATTCTATGTGCATCATTACTTGTCACCACTCTGTACAACTTGTTTTATTTATTTTAACTTTCATACTAACTTTGAGTGTATCTCATTGTTCAGTGACTGATATCAGTTTTATTGTATTGCTAGAAGTTAAACGTTTTGATAGCCCGAGGTCAACAAGAGGTATCGAACCGAAAAGGATCTATTTAAACATCAGATGATAACTTTCAACTACAAGGTTTTACTTTTACCATGATGATTCATTCAGGTTGCATATTTTTCACTCTCCAGTTTCTTCTGCAAAACGACTCCAAAATAGTCACCCAAGAATAAAAAAAAAGCTAAACAAAAGAAAGAAACAAGCTTCTAATGCACAACTAGAATTTGGGGTCCTCCCTTGAACTATAAAATAACACGATCTGACTTAATTTTTTTCTTCACATATGACCATAATCTTTCTTGGATTAAACAATTAGATTGCGTTAATTTACGTCTATTATTTTAGTTAATTTATATAATTTATTATTATTATTATTTTGTTACTCGCCGGTAGTTTTTTTTCTGTTCTCATCGTACATTAACATTTCACAGCTTCATTTAATAGAATTATTATAATTGATCGTTGTATATTTTTTTTTTAAAAAATGTAGTTAAGTAAGATTAGAACTGTCTTGTTTCAAAATATTGTGAAGTCAAGATGTTCTTCCACAAAATGCTAAGTAGTCCAAGCGGCATTTGTGTGAGGATAGACATGTATGATGCACAGTATAATGCAAAATATTTCTAATGTTTCAAGAAGTTGGTGTTTTATGTCGTAGGGCATACATTAAATTCATTGAATCGCATTGTATCAAGATACATGTGATTCTCCATCACATGCACATATTGATCCCAGATAACACTGCCGAAGATTCAACTTCAATCGTTGAGGAAAAACGTCTATGCAATGCACCCTGCAAAAAGGAAGACACCAACATTGTTATGGGTTGTATAAGTTAAAAAGAAAATATGGAGGTGTTCCTCTACATTTTAATCGTAGGATGTTTAATCTATGATTGATAGATTTAGGAGAGAAAAAAAATAAGAGAGAAAAAATATAATACTGAGTTAAAAAGAGAGGTCATTCCTATATAATTAAAAAAATAATAGATGTGTACCATACTTAAATAAGATATATCATATTTTTTTATTTTTTGGACAATTTGATCTGAAATTTGTTATTGATAAAAATAAATAAAATATATAAATATTAAATAGACTATTTATTTTTAATCTCACATATCAAATTTAATGGTCCATAAGATAAGAGACATGATGTACTTTACTTAATTAGTATCTAATTAAAATTAATAGGGTGTCAGTGTGATGTGTGGATGAGTAACATTTATTTATTTTTCTCAAATTAGTATAATATGATAAATATTTATCTTTTTAAAATTATTATTTAACCATACTTCGTTTTAATACTCTTTAAGCATATCATATTTTTGTTATCGTATTGAGATAAAGTCTAAAAATATTAAAAACCTTTTATTTTATTCGGACTTGTCAAATGACTATGAGAGGGCACAACTTGACATCTTCGACTTAACAATCGAATATATATTTTGAAAGGAAAACATACACACACATGTACGCATGCATCTTTATAATGGTTAATAATTATTCTTAAAATATGTCAAATATTTTTTCCTAACATTTCTATATTTAATAAGTATCACGAGCCTCAGATTGGATCAAGACTCATACACATGAGTATCGCCTAACATTGCACGTTGACCCTCTTTTAAACTTCTATCCGCTCCCTTCAACTCTTAGGGGCCGTTTGACGCATTCCCAGTTTTTGTTAACCGATAATTTAGATCACCATTAAAATAGATTACCACTTTATAAATTACTGGTAATATTATATATAGTGTTTGGTAAGTAGCAAAAACATAAATTATAATTTAAATTATAAAAAAAAAATTACTAAAATACTCTTCAAAATTATTGAATTAAAATAAATATAAACAAAAAAATAAAAAAGTGAGTTAGGTCAAAATATGAGTTTATATTATCAATCATTCGTAAAATAATTAAAAAAAATAGATGATAATGTTTAACACTATTATTTTGTAATAAAATATAAATATTTTTAAAGTTCGGTTGAAGGAATAATTTTGTAAAAATGCATGTCATATTGCTGGTAATCTGGAAAGACACCTCTCATTGATGCTATCTTCATTACCAGTAAGGTGGTAATTTAGATTACCAGAGAAGTAAAAATCACCGGTAATCTGTTGCAGTCAAACGTGATAATATAGTGGGCCCTGAAAATTTTAAATTAAATAACCGGTAATTTATCTGCATTACCTCATACCAAACGCCCTCTTAATGTGTGACTAAACTATATAACACTAATTAGTAAATCCATATATAATAATTGTTAGTATATATAAGGTTAATTAATATTAATTACTTTAGTTTCAAATTTGAAGTTTATGACATGAAAGAAAAGAAGAGAGATTTTAAAAGAGGGTGATCGTTCAATATTGAGATACTCATATGGATGTGGCTTAGCCCCAATTTGAAGCCTGCCAACCGCTTCACAAATATTAATATTTAAATAATTATTACACAATCAAATATTAGGAAAAAATATTTTGGCATATTTGCATATATAATAGATAATACATAGATTTATTAAAAAAAATTGAACAATGAAAAAATTGTTGTTTAAGAACCATCTACAAATAATATCTATTTACTTATCTTTCATGCCATAATGTCGTCATAAAACATGTAGATTATATAGTATTAAAATAAATAAAAAATAGTTTCTTTAGGTGATTAAAGCCATTGTGTTAGACTAGAAAAAAATATCTTATAATAAAAAATTGTAAGGTAAATCTCATGCCACAGCATATAATTTTTTTAGTAATTTTCCTTATATAATTTAAAATCTCTTATAAAAAGTTGTTAACTTGTTACATAAAAAACTAATAGATGTATACTAGAAAAACATCTTATTAATGAGAAGTAATAATAGTATATATATATATATATATACTATTATTACTTCTCATTAATAAGATGTTTTTCTAGTATACATCTATTAGTGAGA
>LTAE01000252.1:103997-115700 GCA_001647135.1 Pontederia paniculata | reverse complement strand
CGCCAACGCCCACATGGAAGCGGGCAACCTCTACCTCGCCCTTCGCACCGTGGACGCCGTCGAGCGCGACCTCCTCCCCGCCGCTCCCCATCCGACCATCCGCCGAATGCTCGTGCATCTTATTCCCGCCGTCCGTGCCCACGCCGAGCGTTCGATCAGCAAGGACTTCAACAACTGGATGGTCCAGATCCGTGTCGCCAGTCGCCACCTTGGGCAGGTTGCTATCGGTCGCGCCTCCGCCGCCCGCCAACGGGAGGAGGACCTGCGCATCAAGCAGCGCCAGGCCGAGGAGCAGACCCGCTACGCCTCCGGCCGCTCCACCGACCTCAGCATCTACTCTTTGGAGGAATACGAGGACGACGACGACCTCGCGGCTGCGGCTGCCTCCGTCGACGGCGGCATCGTCCCCGGATTCGACCTGACCCCGCTTTACCGCGCATTCCACATCCACCGCACCCTCGGCCTCGAGGACCGATTCCGGAAGTATTACTTCGAGAACCGCAAGCTCCAGCTTACCTCCGACTTCCAGATCTCCTCTATGACCCCATTCCTCGAGTCCCACCAGACCTTCTTCGCTCAGATCGCCGGATTCTTCATCATCGAGGACCGGATCCTGCGCACCGGCGGCGGCCTAATCTCCAGGTCCGAAGTGGACTTTCTCTGGGAGACGGCGGTGTCAAAGATGGTCTCCGTGCTGGAGGACCAGTTCGCGCGTATGCAGACGGCCAATCACCTCCTTCTGATCAAGGACTACGTCAGCCTCCTCGGCGTCACCCTCCGGCGATACGGCTACACCGTCGATGCCCTTCTCGACGTGCTTGCCAAGCACCGGGACAAATACCACGACCTCCTCCTGTCAGACTGCCGCCGGCAGGTGTCCGATGCCCTGGTGGCAGACAAGCTTGAGCAGATGCTCATGAAGAAGGAATACGAGTACTCCATGAACGTCCTCTCCTTCCAAATCCAGACCTCAGACATTGTGCCGGCGTTCCCCTATGTGGCGCCATTCTCTTCCACTGTTCCGGACCTCTGCCGCATTACTCGTTCCTTTGTCGAGGACTCCGTCAGCTTCATGTCTCACGGGGGGCAGCTGGACTTCTACCCCGTCGTCAAGAAGTACCTTGAGAAGTTGCTCGGCGAGGTCCTTGATGGAGCCATACTGCAGCATGTCAATTCTGGTGGCCTTGGCGTGTCACAAGCAATGCAGGTGGCTGCCAATATGGCTGTAATGGAGCGGGCTTGCGGCTTCTTCTACCGCCATGCCGCGCAGCTCTCAGGCATTCCAATTCGCATGGCCGATAGGGTCCAGAGGGAATTCCCTTTGCAGAAATCCAAGGATGCCACAGAGGAGCTTCTACTGGGGTTGCTCAAGAACAAGATTGATGATTTCATGCTGCTCGCCGATAGCGTCAATTGGTTAGCTGACACTCCACCTCTGAATGAGAATGAGTACTCCAATGAGGTGATCATATACCTTGAAACGTTGGTCTCCACCGCCCAGCAGATACTGCCGATCCAAGTCCTTTGTGGGGTACTTGTTGGTGTCCTGAAACATATATCAGAGAAGCTTGTGGGCCTCTTCCTGAGTGATGCAGTGAAGAGATATAACTCCAATGCCTTGGCAGGGATTGATGCTGATCTGAAGATGTTCGAGTCATTTGCTGATGACCAGTTGCACATGTTCTCTGATTCGGATGATTCAACTGTAAATGAGTTGAAGTCGGCATTAACAGAAGCGAGGCAATTGATCAATTTACTCATGAGCAACCACCCTGAGAATTTCCTTAATCCGGTGATTCGCGAAAGAAGTTACAATACACTCGACTACAAGAAGGTGGCTGCGATATTGGAGAAGTTCAGGGAATCATCGGATCGCCTCTTTCCAGCTTTTGGCAACAGGGGTTTAAAGCAGACACCAAAGCAAAGAGCATTGGATGCTTTGATAAAGAGGCTCAAGGATGCTGCTTGAATGTGTGTTTCAGTAGAATGTCTAGTAAGAGAGGTTCTTCTTTTTTCTTATTCATAATTCATTCATGTGAGTTAGAATTCTTGGTTATTATTGATCATTTCATTACATTTCTATAGCTAGATGTAATTAATAGCACGAGAGATGAAAACATTAATTAATTTAATATGAGAATCCACTCCTAAGATCCATATTGCATCTCTGTTGATTACTACAATTATGTATGCTCAAATAACATCTTACTCAGATTCTTTTATTCTGGACCAAACAGGATTAAGTTGATTAGAGATCTTATGTTTATGAGGAAGGTGATGGACAAACACTGAACACAATTGGTCAAAATTGACGATGTGATGAAGAGAAGAGCTATGATAGCCTGATATGTGTTGTTCATTTCGCCTTTACCAACTTTTAGCTAGACAAAAATCATGACAAGTTCTCTCTAGAATCCCCTAAATTATTCCCTCAATAAGAATGATAAATGACTATTTTTCATTATTAACTGGAGTTTAGAGCCTTTTAGTTTAGTTTTTAATGGTAATTCATACTGACCACTACATACATTTTATGGCCATGAGCAGGGTACTGCTTTCATAAATGCATAGCCAAGTATTTCCTCCTTTTCTTTAAGTACCTGACAGCCACTTATATTCAGGTCATGAATTCTATACTTTGATTATGAACTTTATCACTGTTGCATCAGCATGTTTGTCTTTAGAGTGATCATTATATATACTTATATCTATCCATATATATATTTATATATATTGTGGTTTCTTAAATCATTTGAAAGTTTCCAGGTGGTCCATGCATGGAGTAGATAAGATTCTTGAGTATTGTTGGTTGGCATGAGACAGATGCATATAACAAATAAGTAAGGTTTATCAAAACCAAGTATTCATTTGAAATTTCGTAAAAAAAAAAGGTATTATTCATTTCAAAGCTTAAGTAGGAGTCATATAAATATATAGTTGTATTATAGAGAAAATTTAAGACAAATCCATTCATTCAATCACCGGTTGCTTGTTCTATTTGCAATACAGATGTATAATGAGCTTTCATTGGATCTGCTATTAGTGTCTTAGCAATGGAGCTTTCCAGTGTTGTGAGGTCTCTATATAAATCGTCTTTCCTTGTCAATTATTATTATTATTATTATTATTATTATTATTATTATTATTATTATTATTATTATTATTATTATTATTATTATTATTATTATTATTATTATTCATCGGTGATGGAAAGAGGATAGGCATGATGATGTTGCCACAGTACTTTAGGGATATTAAACAATCTTAACATTAAAAAAAATTGTGAGGAAGGCCAACTTTTGTTCATGGGATGTTGTCTTACAACAAGCACTCGAATATTAGCAATTTCCATGACCTGGGAACAAAAGTAAAACTAGAAATATATATTGTAGAAACCATGTGAATTTGGAATACACATATTTTTCTCAGCAGGAATACGGTATACCCGTATCTGTGCCATCGTTTCTACAGATGGTTTACATGGGAAACTTTGTTTTATCACATATACTTATTGGATATGATCCAATTAAATATTTTTATAGGTTCCAATTCTCATCCATCACAACACTTAAAAATTGCACCAAAGTAGAAATTTCATGGATGTTAATTCCAACCTCCAAGTTCCATCATCTATTTTGTGAACTCTTCAACGAGCACAAACGACTGTGAGATGAGAAGGCTGCAAAGAGCCGGAGCTGCTCATCACTACTTTTGTGAGAGCAACGTCTCTCGCAGCTCGGCCGCGTCGGCCTCCACTCGCCGGTTCGCCGGCCTGTAGTAACCGGTGACCGGATCGGGGATCCAAGAACTGGTGGGAGGCGCGGCGGCGTCCCCTCCTACCTTGACCTTATTCTTCCTCAACGTCTTGTCCTCGACGCCGGACCTTCCGGTGGCCGCCGCAGCTCCGGCGTAGCCCCTCCTGTAAAAGAAACATAAGCGATTCATATGAGACATCTGTAAATATAAAAAATATATATATACAGAATATATCCCCTCCTGTCGACGACGCACCTGTTGATGATGAGCTTGATGCCGTTGGAGAGGGAGCCCGCGAAGGCCGTGGCGCCGGAGAGAGAGCGAGCCATCAGTAACAGGAGGTGACAAAGCTAAACTTGTATGTAGTAGTAGAGAACTCTCTCTCTCTCTCTCTCTCTCTCTCTCTCTCTCTCTCTCTGTGTGTGTGGTCTGGAATGGAGGTAATGAAGGAGGTTGGAGGTGTTAATTTATAGAGGAAAAGTATGAGGAGGAGGAGGTGGTGGTGGAATAGCCGAAGGAAACAAAGAGGAAGCGATGGCAAAAGCATGCACGCGAGCCGTCCAACTTTTTATTTCTTCTGATTCTTTTATCGTGAATCTTTGGGTTATCATATCCTTCACGCATGATGGGACTCGTCACTCGCCCTGACCAGTGACGCTGGAGAGAGAAACATGTTGAGAGAGAGAGAGAGAGAGATGTGGTGTGGTGACGTGGTGTGTTATGTCGGGGTTGCGTTGCATGGAAATTAACTTGGCGGAGGTCAACGAGGCGTTCCACGAGACGGCGGTGTTTCTTCGAATCCTGATGGGTTGGAGACAAATTAGCATCAGCCCTTTTTCACGGCTCTTGTGCTATTTATTTATTTATTTATTTTCTAATAAGCTTCCAGAACTCAAATCTCAATTTGACTCTATTATTGAGACACAGACTTGGTACATGGATTTGATTGCCAAAAGTTTTGAATTTTATTTTCGAAGTGTACTTTTTTATTTTTAATATTTTATTTATTAAATCATAGACTTTTCCTTTCTAATAAAAAAAAAATATTCTTCTTCTTCTTCTTCTTCTTCTTCTTCTCTTCTTCTTCTTCTTACAAGTAATGGAAGAACTACAACATTTAAAATATTATTACAAGAACAAAATTAAGTATTTAAATATTATTCTAATAATAATAATAATAATAATAAATATTATTATTATTATTATTATTATTATTATTATTATTATTAGTTGTCACTTAAAAGTTCATTTTCCATTTGGAAATGTCAATGAAAAATCTCTCACTTGCGATAAAATATTTGGGTGCCATCATAATTGGTTATCACAAATTTCAACTTTTTGTCGCAAAATAAAATTGTTATGATAGTAAATGGAAGATTTTTTTTTACTGTGTATTAACGTTTAGTATTTTATAAGAGGAAAAATAATGTGTAGAGTATACTTATAATATAATATCATTATTAGGCAAACTACACGAGCTAGGTTTATTTATGTGTGAATTAAATGAATTATCAACAATTTCAAAAGCTTGTATCAGTAAAAAAAAGAGCGTTATATATTTTTGACAATTGCTAATAATTTTAGTTTAACTCAAAGTGAGCCATGAAAATAGAAATTAATTTTTAATAAAAACTATCAAGTTTAAACATTTTCCAACTTCACAATAGTATCACACAAATTAAATATATTATCAATAGTTTTAAAAAAATTGTCATTAGAAAGTATTATTACTTATATTCTTAGTATTATACGCACTACAGCTATTATAAACAGTATACGACAAGTTCCTTAACTCTATTTATATGCAATTTTTTAGGAAAAGTTAATTAGCTCATTGACTTTTAACATGATATAGAATAAATCAAGAGCTTCTAATTCTTTTAAAATAAATCTCTTTTTAAACATTTACTTTTCTAAAAAGAGTTGATTAGCTCACAAGTGCTTATAGGTGATATAGTACTCGTATTATACTATGCAATAATTTAATTTTGTTCCATATGCATACAAGATAAGCTCGAGTTTCATACATGGATATAACTTCTTAATCGCATAATGGAGAATTAGATGATAAAAAGTTTGTGAATGGTTGCTTGACGTGGGGCTTTCGCAATCGATATACTTGTGGTTTAAGAATAGAAACCGGTCACTGCCGTCCATGTGAAGTAGATATATATATGCATGCACATGAGGCACGTATCTAAAGTTAAAAAAGAAACAAAAAGTTGGTGTATATCAATTCATCTTTTATTTTGTATGGTTGGAATCTTAACTTTGAGATGAAAGGTTCTAATCTTACAAGATATTTGAGATTTCAGAAATTTTATAAGTTTTTTCCCACTTCTATCCTATTTTCATCCATACTATCTATTAGATTGGGTCAGACCGGATTTCTAACAGTAAAAATTAAAAGACAAAAGATTACCTTAATTGGATATTTTGTTAGGTGTGGCCGATTGCTTGTATCTACTCAATTATAAGCTAATTCAACAAACATTGTAAGAGAAAAATAGAGAATGGGAGAGATCCATCTCCACGATGGGTGCTTCTTGCACGCGTCCAATATCCTTATATGACCGCATTGTTCATTATGCTCTGTCCCCGTTGCAACGGTCGTATCACCCGGTGAGATCACTCATAGTTTGTTTCAGCATCTGTGTTCGTTGCCAACATCCTCGACGTGACCTGGCGGTTATTGGGAGCGCGATCTTCGGGATCGCCTCCGTTGACGAGTTGAACGACTCCGCATGTCTGATCCCGCAGGCGAAGATCTGCCAATAGACGCATGGCCACGAGACATAATAATTGTATATACTATATGCAACATTTCGAAGGACTTAGCCACTGCAGGAACTACACTACTCGACTCGCTGCAAGTGTCAGTTATTCTGAACAGCTTGCCCCCTCATTCGACATGGCTGCCATAACTTTGCGATTTAATGGGACAATTAAATAGGTGACAGATCTTCCAGCACAGTTGGTCGTAGAGCAGAACATGACTAGAAGTAGAAAGAAGATTGAAGTCTTCGAAGTCGAAAAGACAAAAAAAGAAGCTCATGTGGTGCACCATAAAAAAGCCTCGGTCCTGACAAGAAGCAACTCAAGGGTCCAAACGAGAAACCTTCTCGCGGAACCTGTTTCGCTTGTGGAAATATGGTCATTTCAAGGTCAATTGTCCCACGGTGAAGAAGTCAAGCCAGAATAGGGCCCAACAGAATCATAACAGGGGTTCGCAGAGAAAATAACTCAATAAATCTGAATTTGCTAGGATCATCGAATGCAATGCTGCGACGGCGGATATAGGTGGATGGTGGATCGACTATGGAGCGACCCACCATATTGCGAAGACCCATGATGGCTTGGTTGAATTCAAAGAGTTTAAGAAAGGGAACAAAGAATCTATATGGGAAACAACTCCTATCAAAATGTCGAAGGTGTTGAAAAATATAGGTTGAATCTAGAGGACAACATAATGGTAGTTCATGATGTGTTGTATACACCAGGAATCTGATGGAATCTCATATTTGTGCCCGCTCTTTTGAAGAAGGAACTTAAAGTCCGCTTATACAAAGATCGTGTGACTATGAGAAAGAATGATAAAGTCATGACTATGAAAAAGTTTGTTATTCTGCCTAAGTGTTATCAATGAATCAATGAAAATCACTTTTGAGTATTCTATATTTTATGCATGTGATTATGATTTATGACATGATAAATTAGGACACCCAAAAAATTTCAAGATGGAACAATTAATCAAAATGAACTTGGTACATAACATAACAGGCACAAGGTTATTATCTTGTGAGCATTGTTTTACATGGAAAAAAATTTCGAAGGGAATAAGTCGAATGAATTGTTAGAGTTAGTTCATTCTAATATTTATGGTCCTATGAGTGTTAATACACATAGAAGTAAAGAATATTTCATTACATTCATTGATGATTACACAATATTTACTTATGTCTATCTCTTGAAAAGGAAAATCGAAGTCTTTGATATGTTTAAAAGATATAAGACAGAAGTAAAAAAGAAATTAAGTGGATTAATTAAGTGCTTAAGGACTGATAGAGGAGGGGAATACATCTTTCGAGAATTTGTGAGTTACTGCATTTAGGAAGGGATAAGTAGGCAAACTACTATGCCCTATACGCCACAACAGAATGGTGTAGTAGAAAGAAAGAGTCGAACACTGATGAATGCAATAAGATGTATGTTGATCCATCCCGGTCTTCCAAAGAAATTTTGGGGTGAATTCTTGATCGCAAATTACATACGAAATAGAATTCCTAACAAGTATGTTGAATTAACGTCATTCAAAATCTGGAATGATCAAAAACTTGAGTTAGTCTTGTAATCTCCATGTATTGCATAATCTCCATGTATTGTAATGCATTGAACTTCTAATAAATTGGATGGTTACTCTTGGTAACCATCCTTTGATTTCTCAAAAAAGAAAACTTGAGTTAGACCATCTCCAGAAAATGGGGATGTAGAGCACATGTATTGGTTCCAAGTCAGCTTAGGGATAAGCTGGACTTAAAGACGATCATGTGCAGGTTTATCGGGTACAGTGAAACATCCAAAGGGTATAGGTTCTTCCATGAAGAAAAATATCTTATAAAGAGTCAAAATACAACTTTTCTTGATAATGAAAGAAAAGAACTGCATAGTGAAGAGGACACTGAATCCTCTTACTATTATCGACGATAGTCACGACTCTGAAGAAGATGGATTGGATAGGAGTCCAGGTGTGGAAGATAAAGCTATACAGAATAATGAAATACCTTTGGAAGATGTGGAGGAACATATTATTTTCACGAGAATAACCAAGCACCAAGAGGCCCTGAATGACACTCACACACTTGGATGACTAACGAATGATGTCACGATACTTGACAAAGTGAAAACAAAGTTAAGTAAGAAATTTGAAGTGAAATACATGTGAGAAGCATCATATGTTCTTGAGTTTCAAATTATACATGACATAAGATCATGAACATTGAGTTTGAGTCAGGAACATTATATAAATAAGATATTGAGAGGTTTGAGATGCATAATTGCAACCCAACATTTACACCATTTATGATTGAAAAATAACTTAGTAAAAGTTAGTGTCCTAATATAGGGCAAAAATCCTTAAAGGAACACTATGCACAAGCGGTGGGTAGCTTGATGTATGCGACACTATGTACGAGACTTGATTTGGCTTTTGTTTTAAGCCTAGTAAGTAGATTTCAAAGTAATCCTGGTAAGGCCACTGGAAGGCCATAAAGAGGATACTTCGATATACGAAAGGTACCGTATATTTAAGATTGACATATCAAGCAGATACACTTAAAATTGTAGGTTACTCAGATGCAGATTTTGGTGAATATATAGATGATCGAAAATCCACAACATGTCACTTATTCATATTGGGTGGAGCAGTCGTTTCTTGAGGTAGGAAAGAACAAGGATGTGGAGCTAGACATACACAAGAGGTTGAGTACATTGCTTAAAGTATAGCAATCACCCATGGAGTTTGGCTAAGAAGTTTCTTTTTAGAACTAGGGCTTAGTGTAGTCAAAGGACCAATTCGAATGTATTGTGACAATCAGGCTGCGATAAGCTTGATTCACACTGAAGCCAATAGTTCAAAAGGCAAACATATTGAGATAAAGTACCATTATATTCATGACATAATGGAAAAAAAGTGACAGTAACCTACATGCCTACGAGTGATATTTTGGTTGATTCTCTTACAAAGGGGATTTCAATTGGTATATTCATCAAAAATGTTAATTTGATGTACTGAAAAATAGCTGGAATCAATGTGAAGATTTATGGGAAAGTGAACTTCGGTATAACATCTTCAATTAATACTACACGAACAATAAGAGTATTAAGGTTGCATTCATATCTCACGGGCAGTGGGAGTAGTGAAAATGTATGACCACATCGGCTAAGTGGGACATGTTGGAGTGTGACCACTATGGTCATCACCAGTCTGTATCAGCGTCATCACCAAGATAAAGTTGGCATTGGCGAACAATTGTGGCAGTGTCGACGAGTTGACAGATTTAAGGCGAATGGGATACGTACGATAACAGACAGAGCAACAGCTTGAATTAGACATGTTCAGATTGTCATTATAATGGCATGATAGACAGGATCCTACTGGCAATGACATTGAATCACGACACTGATGAAGAGCGGAAAGGGCTGGACTCCGACGGATTTGGAATGCGTATATAAATAAAGCTCTGAATGGAGCGAAATTCTTATGGATTGGGAGCCCCAAAATATTCTAACATATCTTTGCATATTACTACAACACACATACAACAATCATTTCACCCTGTAGCCCCGCCAAATAGAACTTAATCAGTATCAAATCATTACATCGGTCAAATATGGTTCAATGCTTGATTCAATTAATTATCAAATTGAGTAATAATAAAGAAAACAAATCACAGAGTTGAACTTTAGAAATATCAATATTTTGTTTTCTTCTCGAACTGAATTTAGATATGAACATTACTAATTTTTTTCGAGAACAAGAACGTGTCCTTTGACTCGTGCATCAAGAGATCTGAAATTCATCTTTCATTTCCTTTCAGATGGCTCATGAATTTTCTTTACAAGCGGAAAATGATAAATTAGATACACTAGTAAAAAATTTAAATAGTAAGAATTAACATTTGTAAACTTTAAGATAAACAGAATGTGCTGGGCACATTTTTCTTATATTTTTTCTACAAACGCGATCAACATATCGTCGACGTCCACGACTAATTTCGAACCAATTACAAGCGAACTTTGCATCTTCCAAGGATACTTGAAATAGCGCGGTCGATTTGCATTCCATTTTATTTCTTGTGTCATCTTTTAAGTTAGCAAGATCCTGATACTATTTTTTTCCGGATGACATGTTATTGGTTAATATATCAAACGGTCACATTGATCCAGGAGTAAACATTGTTGATCATCATCGGATATCTAATATTAAAATATTTTGTGTGCGTAGATAACCAAATTCAAATTTTACTTATGAGTTATGACTTGTTTATCAAATTGTTTTAAGACATTGTTTGACAGCATTTAAAATAGCATATATATATATATAATAGTGTGTAGTGTATTAACTAAATTAATACTCTACTTAATGTTTGATAATTAAAATTAATAATATGATTTGAGACGCTTGAAAAATTAATATTTAGAATAATCACTAGTGTATTAAATTTATTTTTAAAATATTTTATTATTACTTATATGTGGTGTTGAGGAGTATGCATTAGATGTATAACTATTCTTTAAATTATTAAATGTGAGATAAGAATTACGTAAATCAGTAACTTAATTTTTTTGGTGTACAACCAATATGTTATATGCCATTTTATTTCTTCAAATGTATATATGCATATTAGCAATGAGGATATAGTTGCATGTATCATTTTATTTTCTTATATGTACTTGACTAGGAGGGGAAAATAAAATAAAGTTTGTAACTATGGGTATCAAGAAGGCTAATAATTGTGATTTGAATTGGTTGTATGAGTTAATATTAAAAGGATATAGTCAACAGTGATAGATTGAGATCAATCAAATACCATTCGTTCACTATCCAACGAATGTGAATAAAAGAGTTAAAAAATAGCAATTTGTGTTATCCGATTTGGGTCTTTTGAGTCGGGTCAATCAGAGTACAATACATCATTTAATACGCCCTTCAACATCTCGCAGCAGCGAACGCGCTCGATCTGACGGTTAAATTCCTCCCATCAACTCGATCCAACGGCCACCTGCCGTTCACGCGCTTTTGAAACTTTCTTCTGTCATCCAAACGGCAAAAACGTCTCTTAAAAAAATCGCCCTCTCTCTCTCTCTCTCCTTTCTTTCTCTCTCCTCTCTCTCTCTCTCTCTCTCTCTCTCTCTCTCTCTCCGAGCGATTGATCAATCGATCCGCTA